>CM024240.1:58441367-58481424 GCA_013421045.1 Propylea japonica
TCTGGTGGGCGAGGCCTATCCCTGGGTGTGACGTTGATTGAATTTTAGGTTGACAGGTCGTGTCTTTAGGTACTGTATCCATGTTCTGTTGATCTTGAGGGTTTCTTCAGCTCTACTGAAATTCAAGGGGTGTTTGTAAATTTCGATACTTCCTTGTATAGACGTGGGTAATATGCGCCTTCAGTGCTCAATACTTGGGTGTCCTCGAATTTTATGGCGTGGTCCTCGTTCAACGTGTGTTCGGCGCGATACGGACTTATCAGTATGTACCAGTCGGAAACTGGCCTAATGTTAAATATCAACGAAAGAATAATTGCTCCTGAGGATGCCGGACACTCAGACCGGCGAAACGTCGAACTCCAAAACCCGTTAATTTTCTACGTACTTTGTATTGAATACACTTGCCTTTGGGGAAACAAATAACAACGCTTCAAACTTCAATTCTGGCCATAGAGAGATGCGCTCAAGACATACAAGGGAGCCAGAATTTGCATGGCATCTGATAGTCAGATGACACTAAGGCAACTGATGGATATTGATTTAGTGAATCGAGGACAATTTGGAGCTGTAAATAATCCCTCGCGACACTGGCGAAGTTCAATAACCTAGTTCTAGTTTGGATACCCGCCCATCAGAACATTGAGGGAAACGAGAAAGTAGGAGCCGTTGCGAAAAGAGGGGCAAACCAGCTTCACCTGACGTGTGTCATCTTGTTGGGATCAACAGAGGTCTATGATTGGAAAAAAAAGCTAAACAAGCTTTATTAAAAACGAATAAGGACTGCTTAATAGACTTGTCACAGGTCATTGTTTGTAAGATATCACCTTCACAAGATTGTTAAGGAAAACTCCGATATCTGTAGGTTATGTGGATTAGCCACAAAAAAATAACCGACCACAACATATGCCAAAATACAATGTGGTAGTGCTAACTAGGCTCAGTCTACTGGTTGGTACGATACAAACGTCAGGCGACATAATAGCGAATTCTCCTACGAAAATAATCAACTTTGCAAAGGAGGGTAAAATGTACTTAGCTCTAGTATGAAAACGCACAAGAACCTCTTTGTTCGCAGTGTAGAAAGGTAGTCACAGTGCCAATAGACCTCAATCTAATTTCAATCATAATCAAAAACATTTTGGTTACCCTATTCCATGATTAAATCTCAATTGAAATTGAAAGCAAACATCAATATAAGTGACTTGAGTTAATTTACGTATGTATTAGTGTTTATTGTATGATTTGGTTGTAGAAAAATATTGTTTCTATCTGAATGGAAAATAAATTATGACCTGAATCATCTTATTAATGAGTTCGATCAAAAATGACATAAATATAAAATATAACCTATAATTTTGCACGTAAACACGTAAAACTGGTTAGGACTGCTCTAATGAATAAACATTAAGAGATAAAGTAAGTGAAATGTAATAATGAAATATACAGGTTTGGAAATTCACATCGGAAACATAGGAAATTCAATGCATCAGAGAGAGAATTTTGCCGTGCAGTTGACTACAGTCTATCCAAATCCAAGAGGCCAGCGTAAACAAACTAGAAACGCGATTAGGACGCTCTTATTGGTCGAAAGTGGCGTTCCTGAAGCTTCGACCAATAAGAGCGTCCTAATCGCGTTTCTAGTTTGTTTACGCTGGCCTCTCGGATTTGGATAGACTGTAGTGCTATAATGGAAATGTTTATATGATTCGTAACTTCTAAATCAACGAGCATTGGAATATTGTAGTTTGGTCTTTCTCTTATCGTTGGATGTGGCTAATCGACCAGTGTGGTATACAGTGTTGCCGCTGGCTTGGCGAGAAATTATGTTAGCACGTTGTCAAAATTATCAGATTTCATTAGAAATTGTGTTGAAATTTATTGACTCATAATGCCTTATAATGAAAACTAAATGATTGAAGTTGTAGAACAAAATTTTTAAACAACAGTATATAAGAACAATTTGTTGAGTTTTAATATGATTTTTTTTCATTTCAATGAAAAAATGAAAATTTTTCAATTGTGAAAATTATGTTAAAATTATAAATTTTGTTAAAAATTGAAAAATGTATCAGAATAGATAAAAATCATGTTAAAATCTGATAATTATGTACCAATCGAGCACACTCGTGGTAGGGAACCTGCAGTATTAGCATCGATTATTGCGTGCAGCCTGACGCATTTACTGAATGCTTAGGACTGCCCGTTTTAGTCGATTTGAGAGATACAACCATATTATTCGTTCATTGAACCATCCATCGCGTCAAACTTAAGCGAAACATAGCATGTAATAGTAAGAGAGCCAAGCGGGATTTTCGGGATTTACTACAGCGCCGCAGAGGGATACCTTATACTATGTGACGCATATATATATGGCCGTCGGTCAAGCATAGAGGATCAGATTAGTGAAAAAAATCGATCATCTGATTTTCTCGAGCGCGTCAGATTGAGGAAGGGTGGGTTAGGTACATGCTAAAACCTGTATATTCCAATAATCTGACAATTTGAGAGTGATGAAAGAAGTGGAAGGGCTACAAAGTTTTTAAAAAGAAACTTCATCTGTAAGTTTGCCACTGCCGCGATACTATACTATCGCGCTAAAATGATACGATGCCTTACTGTAATCCCTAAATCATTTGATATGTCATCACTCGTAGACAGACGGAGTAGTGATTCCAAACTTACCATGAAGTAGGTGGGCTTTCCCTTAACTTTAATTGTCAGACTAGGTGAATCAGATTGAGAGTCTAGGCCATACAGATGAACCATATCTACCTTAATCTGACGCGCTCGAATAAATTCTTTTTTTCATTTTTAACCCTCACGTACAACCATCCCCACCATGAAAATTATCAGATTAATATTTTTACATTTTTAGAAATACGAAGGACATGGATACTATCAATATCTGACGCGCTCGGGTAAGTCCATGTAACAGTTCTTTTAACATTTTTGAAGATTTATAGCCGCTCACCCCCACAGATGAAAAAGTATTTTTTTATAATGAAATTCTTTTTCTTATCATCTAAACTCTGCAACATAATAGGTCTCTATGACGCACGAGTAATTCCCGATTTAGCTACGTGGGGTCCCCTACTATAAATACGTCCAGTATAGCACTGTCCAACTGCACGGCAAAATACTCTCTCTAATGCATTGAATATTGTATGTTTCCCATGTGAATTTCCAAACCTATATAAGAGTATGCTTGTATTGGAAATTCTTACCGAACAATCAGAAGTTTTCGGAAGGTATCTAATGTGTTATATGTCAGTGGAAATGGTGCTTCCTCTGGAGCATCTTTGTCGAACCATGTTTTCCAAACTTTATCATTTTGTATAATCTGTAAAAATAAAATATATGAGAAGTATTGCATTTGCCATATACAGGGTTCGAAAACACCACTAAAAACTCAACTGAGACGTATACTTCAAATTTTCACGCAGACAGTTTTACTGCACAAAATTTTCAACGTGAAAGTGAAGTCTTAAGAACTTGGATACCCGAAAGTGGTTTGAAGTGACTTTTAACAATGAATTATCAACATATTGAATCTAAAATTTTTCGACATTACTTGTAATTCATTTCCACATTGGTTTTCTCTTTTTATAGCTGTATCTTGAAAATCCAGGTCCGGGTAACAAAAATATGAATCGTTTGAATCCTCGAAACAACACCCTGTACATCGGAATTTTGAAAATCTGTTTCAATATTTGAAAACACCATTAAAAACTTAACTGAGACGTATACTTCAAATTTTCGCGCAGACAGTTTTACTGCACAAATTTTCAACGTGAAAGTGAAGTTTTTAAGAACTTGTATACCGAAGTGGTTTGAAGTGACTTTAACAATGAATTATCCATAATATTGAATCCCTACTTATTTCAATATTACTTTGTAATTCATTTCCACATTGGTTTTCCTTTTTATAGCTGTATACTTGAAAATCCAGGTCCGGGTTAACAAAAAATTATGAATCGTTTGAATCAAAGTATGATGCGGTGTTTATAACAATAAAATATTAGGACCCTATTTTCTACCTGCACGTTTAACGGGCGAAGTATACCTGGAATTTCTGGAGAATGTGTTACCAGTTTTCCTCCATGATAAGAATGTGAACACTGCTGGCATATTCTTTCAGCACGATGGTGCATCGCCAAAATACAGGCTAATCGTTCGAGACTTTTTAAATAACAATTTCGGTAATTCATGGATTGGTCGGGAAGGCCCTCATAATTGGCCTTCAAGATTCCCTGATTTGAATCCCGTCGATTATTATGACTGGGGTCACATGAAATCGTTAGTTTATTACTCTGAAATCAATACTCTGATCAGCTAACCAGAAGAATAGAAGAGGCTAGCAAGAAAATGAAAAACAATCCAAATGTGATTCGGAGAGCAGTTTGAGATATTCTTGAACATGCAAGAAAATGGTCAGATCAAAAGGAGGACATTTCGAGCAACCTAATGCAACTCACTTCTCAATAAATGAAACGAATGTGAAAATGAATTACAAAGTAATGTTGAAATAATTATGGATTTCAATATTTTGATAATTCATTGTTGAAAGTCACTTCAAACCACTTTCAGGTATCCAAGTTCTTAAAAACTTTACTTTTACGTTGAAAATTGTGCAGTGAAACTATCTGCGCGAAAATTTGAAGTGTACGTCTCAGTTCACTTTTTAGTGGTATTTTCGAATTTTAAAACAGATTTTCAAAATTCCGATGTACAGGGTGTTGTTTCGAGGATTCAAACGATTCATAATTTTTGTTAACCCGGACCTGGATTTTCAAGTATACAGCTATAGAAAGGAAAACCAATGTGGAAATGAATTAAAAGTAATGTCAAAACAATAATGGATTCAATATTGTTGATAATTCATTGTTAAAAGTCACTTCAAACCACTTTCGGGTATCCAAGTTCCTAAAAACTTTACTTTTACGTTGAAAATTTGTGCAGTAAAACTGTCTGCGCGAAAATTTGAAGTATACGTCTCAGTTAAGTTTTTAGTGGTGTTTTTGAGTATTAAAACAGATTTTCAATATTCCGATGTACAGGGTGTTGTTTCGAGGATTCAAACGATTCATAATTTTTTGTTAACCCGGACCTGGATTTTCAAGGCGGTTATTGCATGATACGTTTGTGGTCTCAATTAGGAACATATTTGCCAAATAGGAAGAAAATATACAGGGTGGTTCGTTTGATAAGGCCTCAGAAAGAAACGGGCAAAATTCAGTAACAGTAAGACCCAATAAATGGGGTATCTCCAGAACCGTCTTGGTGCCACCTATGCACCTGTGAAGTATTTCCGTTCCCCAGTGAAACACCCTGTACCTGTATCATTCAGATAGTAATGTTTAATATCAAAATAAAAAGTTGTTCTCATATTGACGAATAATAAAATAAAGTAACGATAGAATGAAATAGACAAATGCTAAGATGCTTAAAATGATGAAAACGAATACAATAGTTATGTCTTCAATGGCCTGGTGAATCCGTTTATTTTGATATACCTTGTAGAGCATAATGATGCTATAATATCACGGTTATATTTGATTATTAATTGTTAATACTCGGATTCCAGATTCATTAAAGGTGTACTCGAGCACTGCGAGCTAATGTGCCGATCATACTTGAGCCACGGCCTTCTATAAATCACCGGGCCCGGTCCTAGCCAAGAGCGGAACAGGAGGTATACCCTCCGCTCCGGATATATTACGAACACAGCCTTCTAAAGTAGTCTCTATCTCTCTATGGACAGCTGTGTTACAGGCGCAAGCGTTAGCGCTAGAAGCAAACATCTAGTGGTAAATAATTAAGGTTTTAGTGTTGATTGTGGTCGTAAATATGAAAAATAAATGAATTTATAGTTACTTTTTGTGATTGTTCGAGTGCTGTAAACAGTGAAAATGTTTGTGGTATAGGTGTTAGTGAATTTTCCTTGGGATAACTACTTTCGTCTTTTTGTAAGTGTCTATAACCTATAAATTAAACTCATCTGCTTCGAAAAATGATAAGAACGTTTTGTATTTCATCGTGTAGATGTAATTATCCGTCTGAAAAAATTGACGGATATTCTAATTGTTTTAGTTTTCTGAAATATGAACAGCGTAAGCTTTTATAGATGAGGTCCATACCGCGAAATTTCATTCCAACAATAGTTTTGTTTGCTAAAATCATTTCGATTCTAAGGATATAATTAAGTTCGATAAACATTCACAAGCAGATGGAACAATCAAATTACTTTGAGATACTGGTGCCGTATTCTCGACAAGTGATAGTCCAAAACGTATACGAACATCATTGCGCGGTGTGCATTTTTGCAGGTAAAACAGGGACTCGCGCAATGAAGTGAAGTTTCAGGATATATTTTGAACGACAACGAATCTTTTTTTCTGAAGAGTTCCGAACAAAAATCAATTTTATGTGAACTGACTATACAAAGCATCGAATTGGACTTTTATTACCTATTCAAAATTCACAGAAAATTGTACTTGTGGTTTGAATTCGAAGTTCATTCTGAATTCGCTTTGTTCCATTTTCACCAACATTTCTCAATAATTAAGTAAAGAATACGAAGAATGATAATCACATAGAAGTATAGGGAATAATCTGAGAGAATTTTATTTGAGTTAACTTCATTTCGAGAGTTACATTTGAGTTCGAGTTCTTTGGCGAGAGACATCTCCCAGTGTTCTTTGCTGGACCATAAATTGATTAAACCATCAACCAATTCGCTTTAGTTTCAATTTTTTTCATTTAAATTGAATTTATTGATTGAGTAGGGCATACTTCCAACCTTTTTTCAGATATTCATCCGAAAACACATGAAATAACATCAGTAAATGAAATTATACGTTCCAAATATCTTATCACTCGTGCCATACCATTCTTCAACTTTTGCCGGCGTTGCCGTTTGAAGCAATCAATACATCAACTAGGTAGGGAAAAATGTAATCTAATCCAAAAAATACTTGATTACAAGTTCCTGAACAAACGTTGAAATGTACCTATTTGGAGCATTGCGAAGTGCCATGCTCATCACATTGAATTCAAATACATAGTTCGAATGGGGTTGTTATTGCCGTCTTTTCGCGATATTCTTCTGCCATTGGAATAGGTTTTAAATAAATCAATTTTCGATTTTTTTTTATCTTTCGAATTAGTTTGGAAATCATCGATTCTTGGCATGGGATACTGATCAGGAACAGTTGAATTATTCATCTTTTTTAGGTACTAGAAGTAATGGACTGTGATTTTGAGGGTCAAATGATCATTATACCGTTTAGGAATTCTCAATATATTTTCGCTTTCTTCTACAAAATCGTTGAAGTTTTTCATTTTTACCTTCGAATATTGACAATTTGTTTGACAATTCGACACGTCTCAAGATTGTTTGGTAGCTGACTTGAGTAAGCACGGCGCAGAGCATCGACGATGTATTGCTTTAGCCTATTCGTTTTGAGATATTTCGTGCTCCTGAGTAACTCAAAAGCTCGAGATACGGCTTGCCATTGGCTGCGCACAAGTACTGGAACAGCTCAGGAGCACGAAACTCCACAAAACGAATACCGTACTTGAGTACAGTTATGACATTATGAGATGAAAACGAATGCTTTAGATCTGCTTGAAGTGAAAGATCTGACAGAGCATCGACTATGAGTACGGGCATTAATTTTTTGTTCTTCAAGTCAATCAGAAGGTTGTTTGTGTGTTAAAATCACGTCGAGGTCACCAATTATAGTGGAACTTGGTTGGTTTTTAACTAATTTTTAATAATAAGAATTGTTTGTTCGAAATTTTTATAGTTTTTTCATTATGACATCCCCGTTACTGGGGTAACTCTTTTCTCTAAGCCCACTACTCCTCAAGACTCATTCTTTGTGTGAACAACTGTTATTACTCTTGTTTCTGTAATTTTTTTCGGAGCTTCAATAGGATTTCCTCAGCTTCTTAAGAAATAAATGATAAATAATAATAATAAAATAATAAAATTCAGTTACCTGTTGAACGATATACTGGTAATGCCTTAAGTTCGACAATTCAACAAGATTGAGCCAAGTTAAGTCAGTTATCCACTTTGCTGGTTTCGGAGGACATGTGTTCAAATCCAGAGCAGCACCTCCTTTAATAAAGTTCTGGAATTCTTCATGGCTGATACTGCCTCTTTCTAGATCTATCTTCAAGGTCAGTAACAGAACGAACATATACTTGTGTTTTTCATAGAGACCTCTCGATTTGTATTTGTATATCTCGTAGGTCAAATATTCGTTGATGAAGTTGATTCTTTTTGCGGTTACTGGACTTTTTTCTGACCGCATCATGGATAGGTCGAACCTTTCTAAAAATTGAACCAATGATGTCTGGTACATCACGTTCACCATGGCCATACTGACTATCAGGAAATACAGTACGCTACCTCTCGTCGCAACCGGTCTGAAAATGATTCAATCACAATTAACTTTTGTATTAAGTTAACAACCGGGTAAAATTCTGACCATAAAGAGAAGATCCTAAGTCTGTCTGTCAAAACAGTACTTTTACAGTGCCGAAAAGTGAAATGTAAACTATTTTTTTCTCATAGTATATACGGCTGCATTCATGTATATCTAATGTTATATCGCGTCATTGACGACAAGAACATCAGAATTTAATGAGGTAATATCAAATGAACCGAATTTCGAAGTACTTGTAACATGCTCGGAAATTTGAAGAAAATGTGTCAAGTTATTCAGACTCAATCAACAACAGATTATTTACCGACCCTTTGTTTAAATGAACCTGCCAATTTTGTTGTTCGCATTCATAGACTATTAATCCAAAGCCACAAAATAGCGCTATTCTGTTGTGTCAAAGCCTCATTTGATAAACTACAAAAGGCGGATATACTTGGTATAGTAGTTCACATTTCGTTTTTCTGCACTGTTCCTACCAGGGTGCCAAAATTTCCATGAGCTCTGAAGCAACTAACGGTCGTTAAATGTCATCGTAGATGAAAAAAAACCGTAAGAAATGCTAGTTTCAGTTTCAGCATTTCCTCAAATGTGGAAAAATGAAAAAGCTGAAAAAGACGTGCTAACACTTTCTTCAACAGGGTCTCGGATGTTAGAAATTACTCACACTGATCGTGGCAGAAGTGAATGATTGAAAAAAGAGAGAGGCACTCTCACTGGATCAACCCCAGACTATAAAAGAAGGGTCGGGCCATTGAATGTCATTCACTCAGAGGAAGAAGTAAGTAAGTGTTTACTTCTTCCTCTGATGTCATTCATAAATTGGATAAAACGATGAATACAAATACTCAACTGTGTAATAAAGATAGCTCAAGGAAAGCAATATCATTTGATACTGTCTGGGCAATACTGTACAAAATAAATCAGTGTATCGTTTATAGTCACCAGTGGCGTAGAACTAACGTAATAAATTTATATAAACTGAACTATTGTGTTAACATAATACAATCTACGCAACTCTTCAGTTGAGTTACAAGTGTAAAATTATTTCTCTGTGAAAACTCAGATTATTGTTCAAATCGTCCAATTTTCAAGGAATGCGTCACTTGCGAACCATTATTTAACCGCTCAAAATATGATTCAGCAGAAATCTCACATTTCACGAACTATAAGGCTATGGCAACTCCGCTGAACCACGTCAAAGGAAAATGTTAGGAAAAACATAAATAAATGACTGACGCATTATATTCGCCTAATTTCAGAACATGAAACAAAAGAGTCGTTTCGTACTCAATTGAATAGTTAATTGAAACATTCACATTATTCGAAGCATGATTATTTATGCGTGAATGTTCTAAAAAAGGAGCGTTTTCAAAGCTCATTTTTCAAAAACATTTACAAATTTTCTGTTCATTTGTAGTGAAGAGATTTTTCCGTTTCACTAACGTCGCCTGCTCGAAACGCTAACCCGGCTAACCCAACATTAGGGGAGCATCATCATTAAAGGGGACCGAGAGTCTAACATAGATTAGATTATCTTTTCAGTTTCCGTGAAATCAATAATTCTTCTTCAATTATGTTGTCATTCTTTCAACAGCTATCGCCGCGAATGGTTATCTGTTTATCCGCTCCTCATATTGACGTGATAAAATCGTTTTCGTGGTGTGAATTGAATTAAATGCTAATTGGTATAGTTATTTGTGATTTAAAACAATTATACTACATCAGAGAGCAAAAAAAATTGGCAACTTGTGACAAAAGACTTTTGAAACTAGTGAATTTTAATGAGAAAAAGGACTCAAAAAGTATATCCCTATCAGTGCAGATGGTCAAGATGTTATTATCTCGTCAACATTGATTACTCTCCAGTGGCGTACCGCTGAATAGGTAAAATGAACCAGACCCCAATCCCAAATGAATCAGAAATCGATTCTAACCAAGTAACACACCCACCAAAAACATCAAATGCTACCCCAGTGCGGACAACAATGAATTATTCTCCGAGCACAACTGCCCCAACAACTGAAACCAGTGTTTACTTCCATCGAATGTCATCAACAAGTGACGATGATTTCCATGGATTCGAAAATAATGCAACAGGCAATAACGAATGGCAAGTAGTGAAAACTACAAATACAAAAAGAAGAAAAATAAATGCAAGCATTACAACCCCCATCGAAATCCAGAATACATTCAATGCTCTGAGTAGGATGAATGAGGATACCCAGCAACCCAATACCAGCCCAAGTAAAATCCCTAAACCACCCCCGATATTCATCTATGGGGTTGTGGATTATGCAGTGATGGCAAGAAAATTAAAAGCTGTTGTAAAAGATGAAGAATACACCACCAAATGTTTGGCAGACAACACAATCAAGGTAAACAGCACTACATCAGAATCCTACAGAAAACTCATAAAGTTTATGCGTGACAGCGATATAATTCACCATACCTACCAACCCAAAGAAGAGCGTGCATATAGAGTAGTGATCAAACACCTGCACTACACAACAGACATCAATATAATTAAGCAGGATCTGGAAAATAAGGGACATAAAGTAAGGAACATAATCAATGGTAGGCATAGACAAACTAAAGAGCCGCTAAACCTCTTCTTCGTAGATTTAGAACCCTCTGAAAATAACAAAGATGTGTACAAACTGAAATACCTCCAAAACAGAGCGGTACAAATCGAACCACCAATAAAAACAAGAGGAATCACACAATGTACAAGGTGCCAGCAATATGGACACTCTAAAACATATTGCAACAGACCATTCGTATGTGTTAAATGTGGGGAACCACATAACACTACAACCTGTAAGAAAAGTAAAGACTCCCCAGCGACATGTGCCTTGTGTGGTGGGGCCCACCCAGCAAGCTACAAGGGTTGCGAGTTCTATCACAAACTATTAATAAATAATAATGCAAACAATAGAAAAAACATCCACACTACAATAGGGCACTCAACAACAACAACAACAACATATCCTCCACAACACCAAAAACAGCAAACACCACCAGCTCTGAATAACCAACAATTTCCAAGGTTAAGATCAAGCCATCAGGAACAATCATCCCAACTACCACATCACTTCCAGCATCACACAAGGAGCTATGTAGACGCAACCAACAACATAAACAAACCTGAACAACCAAATGATATCACTAATGTAATGGACAGATTCCTGGGAGAATTCAAAATTATGTTTCAACAACTAATCCAACAAAACACCATGATGTTGAACATGTTAACCACTCTCATCAGTAAAATTCAGTAACTTCCTAAAAATAGCAGAATGGAATGCCAATGGCCTTCTTCAACACAAAAATGAAATAGAAGTTTTCCTCCATCATAACTCTATAGACATTTTACTGATAAGCGAAACTCACTTCACTGAGAGGTCTTACTTCAAGATACCGCACTATACTACTTACCACTCGAATCATCCGGACAACACTGCTCACGCCGGCTCCGCCATCATAGTGAAAAACTCGATTAGGCATATTGAACTGCCAGAATATAGGAAAGATCTGTTACAGGCCACACAATAAAGGTAGAACTTGCATCCTTTGAAATAACAGTCTCCGCAGTTTACTGTCCCCCACGTCACAACATCAAGAAAGAAAACTTCAACGACTATTTTTCAACACTGGGCCCCAAATTCGTCGCCGGAGGAGATTTTAATTGCAAAAATACCCTATTTGGTTCACGTCTTACAACAGCGAAAGGAAAAGCATTAGCAAGTCTTATACAAGAAAATGGCTACAACATTTTATCTACAGGCACTCCCACATATTGGCCGACGGATCCCAATAAGATTCCGGACCTGCTTGATTTCTTTGTAACAAACGGCTTATCTCATTCTAACATGGACATTACGCCAAGCTACGACCTGTCTTCGGATCATTCTCCCATAATTGCAACAATCAGTGCTTTTATAATCCACAAAAACAAATTCCCAGACTGCACAATAGGAGAACCAATTGGGACGAATATCGAAAAAATATCGAGGAGACGGTAAGCCTGAACGTAAGCCTGAAAACCCCTGATGAAATAGTAGAAGTGCTATCAATATTCAACAACCTTATTATTCAAGCAGTGGAACAAGCAAAACCTGTAATCAATGTAGCAAAAAATACATACAATATCACTGAAGGAATTAAGGAACTAATTGCACAGAAGAGAAAAGCAAGAGCAAGGTGGCAGCAAACACACTCCCCAGCTGATAAAAACACCTTGAACAAAGCAACCAATCGACTCAGAGCGAAAATTAAAGAACTAAAAGAAAACTCATTTCAAGAGTACATATCAAGTCTAAGCAGATTTGATAATTCAATATGGAAACCAATAAAGAACTCCAAAAAACCAACAACGCATACATCAGCTATACGTAATACATCAGCACCTAGCATACATTGGGCCAGAAGTGATGAAGAAAAAGCCAAGCTATTTGCCGAACACCTAGCCACAGTATTCACCCCCCACAACGACGCCAGAGATAACGAGATAGAAAAAGAACTTCTGGAGGTACCCAACATCACAGCACCAATTAAACCACTCACTACGACCGAAGTCCAGGATGAACTCAGTCGCCTCAATACAAGAAAAACTGCAGGAATTGACAAAATAACACCGAAAATGCTTAGAGAGTTACCAGAAAAGGGAATCACTCTACTGAAGTATATTTACAATGCTATACTGAAACAAAATTACTGGCCACAGCAGTTTAAAATAGCAGAAATTATTTTAATTCCAAAACCAGGTAAAGATCCAAGCAGTGCGACCTCCTACCGGCCAATTAGTTTGCTACCTGTCACCTCCAAAGTCCTCGAAAGACTTGTCCTGCGTAGAATCAACACAGACCCAAATACTGAACAATGGATACCACATCACCAGTTTGGGTTTCGAGCAGCTCACTCAACAGTGCAACAAACTCACAGAATAAGCCATGTCGTAAACGAAGCACTCGAACAAAAGAAATACTGTACATCAGCGTTCCTTGACGTAAGTCAAGCTTTTGATAAGGTCTGGCACCCTGGCCTACTGTACAAGATAAAAAAATATCTACCAATAACATATTACAAACTTTTGAGGTCCTATCTAGATACAAGAAAATTCAGGGTAAGAGTGAACGACAAAATAACAAACAATTTTCCCATATCATCTGGAGTACCACAAGGCAGTGTTCTTGGTCCCATTTTGTACCTATTGTACACTGCAGACCTGCCAACCAACCCAAACACAGTAATGGGTACATTCGCGGATGACGCAGCCATACTAGCGTGCGATGAAGACCCGGGTAGAAGCTTCTCACTTGCTACAGACTCACTTAGACCAGATACAAGAATGGCTTCATAAATGGAGAATAAAGATCAACGAGACCAAATGTACAAGTCAATTTCACACTTAGAAAAGGCCAGTGTCCACCAGTAAAAATGAACAACATCCAGATACCCGAATCCCCTACAGTGAAATACCTCGGCATACACATGGATATAAAGCTTACCTGGAAGGAGCATGTAGTCAAAAAAAGAAAGCAAATAGACCTGAAAGTTAAGGAATTACACTGGCTCATTGGTAGGAGGTCAAAATTATCACTAGAAAATAAAATTCTCATCTATAAATCCATAATAAAGCCTATTTGGACATATGGAATCGAGATCTGGGGATGTACTAGCAACTCGAACATGTCAATAATCCAAAGAAGCCAATCTAAAATACTCAGAATGATAACAAACGCCCCGTGGTACGTTACAAATCAAACCCTGCACGAAGACCTGAAAATACCGTATGTAAAGGACGTCATAACAGAAAACAGCACCAAACATCACACAAAGCTTGAGAGCCACACAAACACCTTGCTACAACCACTGACTCAATTGCAGAACGATCGGCGACTTAAAAGAAAATGGCCAGCAGATTTGACGGAGACTTAAAGAGGCCCTGTCACTGGACGGGACCTCATCATGACGCCTAGCTTTGAAACCATCAAATGAGCTTATAGAATGTACATAATTCTGATTGCTTGTAACTTCTATTATAATAAAAAAAAAAATTATGTTGTCATGGACTGAAAAACGACTGAGTACTAGTAGGTGTTTATTCTCGAATTGTCGATCGATTTATAAGACTACAAGGAGAAAACAGCCACTTACAAGAAGATGCTTCTCTACTTAATGTGACACAAGTTTAATTCGGGCGCTTAACGTGCTATGACCTCTACTCTAGAATTACGATGGCTTTCATTGAAGGTGATTTCACGAGCTTTTCTCTGACTGTTTTAGGTTTCCTAGATTGTGCTATAGACTCAAAAGACGACAAATTTTCACTGGACGTCAAACAATAGCTCATTCCCGCTTTATTTGAAATCATTCGCTGAACATATTCGGGTTTCCGCGTACCACTAGTGGATCGCGGACTTCCGGTTGGGATCCAATGTTCTATAACAAGGCAAAACCTTCCCGTCAAAAGAGCGAAGCCGACCAGGAAAGTAATCAACTTTTTGAAAGAGGCTACAATCGATAAAATATAGCTGTAGTAAAGTAACACTGAAAAATAACACATTGTTCACAGTGCAGGACAGTAATTGTATCTATTCACCACAATCTAATGATAATACTCAACACGATTATTGCTGGCGGAAATATATCTGCCGAGTCTGAGAAAAATTCGCTGTAACATCGATACACTGCCTTTCGTTTTTTAGTTTATAAACTCCAGTCTTTTTCAATAGCTCAAGACAAGAAATTCTCAGAACAATGCCATAAGTGATAAGAATTGATCAAATTATTATGTTCGATCAAAACCAAACATAACCAAGAAAGAAATTGTCAAAATTCGATTATATTTTCTATCAGTCTTATTTCCAACACCAACCTGAGTTCCTCAAATCAATAATTTATTAATTAGCCGCCCTAGGCAGAGACTCATTTTTACCGCTCTAACTGAAGTTACGTATGAGGAATGAAAAAGTTGTACCTATATCTGGGTTTTTGATGTTTTTGTCAGTCTACAGTACCAAGTTGAAAAGAAAAACAGGGAGATAAATTATGCTTTTTGCAATAAAAAAATTTTGGAAATCTTGAAAACATTTTTTCTTTACATCAACAAAAATTAAGAATTATTGAAAAAAATTATCCTACTCAACTCACTTTTCATCTTTTTATTATTTTTTTTTACGGGAATATTGCGGTAATCGGTACCTTTGATGTTTTTCGATGTTACATTTGTCTATATTTCTGCAGTTAAAGACTGAATTGTATTATTCGATTACCCTGAATTTCCACGAGTTATATTTTTTGGTTGAGCTGGCTTGAAATACTATCCCTGGAAAATTGGCGCCTTCCCTGCCTACTCTCTAGCAAAAAATAACTCTTGAACTATTCGGTTCAACCAATATATTCCGACCTTTCATCTGCTAGCTAAATCTGCTATCTACTAGAAATTTAGAGTTTTTACAGAGTAAATTACAAGTATTTCTGCAAAATATGGAAACTAACCAACCTATAGAGTTTTATAGAACACGTGAATAAAAATGAGAAGATAGCCTACGAGGGAATCAAGAAGACACGAGTTTTTGTTCTCGTGTTGAAGTTACTTTATGCTGATCTCTCTAAACCTTTATTGTCATTATCGAATATATAGAATTACAAATTACCCATAGCTCCCCTTATAGTAACTATTCATAAAAAAAACCAGAGATCGTTTCTGTGCTCACCTGAATTCTTCTCTTGCTGCATTTATCTTGATCTCCGTTTCTTTGGCCACCGTCAGTTTTTCCTGTACCTCCAATGAGGTCGTTTTGGTAACGTTAAGTACACCGATAACTGTGTCGTCATCAAGTAGCGATCCTTGTGTTGTTGTCAACTTATAAAGTAAATTTTGTTCCAACTCGTGCATCTTCCGTCTGTTTGCGGTTACGTCAATCATGAGTTGGGTTCTCTCAGTCTCTAATTCACGTTTTTCTGTCAGAATAACCCTTCCCAATAACTGATCCTCCAAACCTGAAGAGAAAATTCGAATTAATAGTTAACTTCATACCGTTAGAGTTTGAAAGAAATATGACTACTACTAAAACTGAACCGAATAGAGAAATTCTACGGAGCGGAGTTTAGTCGCTAGACTATTCTTGAACTTTATTCCGCTTATTTTTCTTTTCAATGTGGAAGATAAATAAAAAAATTTCAAAACAAGCGTATTCACTCCCCAGAATTTGAGCTAGTTAATATCCAAATCGAATCCAACCGCATTCTAAAATCCAAAGACATAAAAAACACACATAACATTGGTTGAATTGTGCTTTTAGAAACTGAAGAATAACAATATTTATATTATATTACTCTTCTAATAAACGGAAAAAGGAATAAATAATTGCGCTGCAAAGGAAAATCAAGGCCTTGAAAGGAGGAATATCAACTTCTTTTTTAGCTAAATTACTTTATATTACAGAAACCTCATGTACAGGGTTTTCCTTTTAAGTTGGCCTATTAGACGTATTTGGAGAACGTTGCAACACTGTCGACTTGAAAATATTTTAGGCGAAGATTTCCTTCATCCTCAAGGCTCCACCTAAAATTTCAGAACTAAATATTTACTAGTTCTCCAAAAATGGCTAATAGGCTAACTGTAAAGGAAAACCCTGTATAATAATTACATTATACATATCTCGTGAAGAAAAATGTCAACATAACTGAAGGTAATTTAACAATTAATTACCTTTGATAGTTACAGTGAAATCAACAACTGATGTTCTAGCGAAAATTTCAGGTGTATACGATGGATTCGCAAGTTTAGTAGTAATATAGACTCTGAAATCCATATTGACGTCAACTTCCTTATCTCCCACCTTCACTTTGTAAGTAGTTCCTGATTTTATATAGGATTTTTCCAAAACAGCATCTAATACTGGATCTAATGTTTCACCAATATCTTCAATTATCATCGGATATCCAAGGCCCACTGCGTCTTCTATATGATTCCTTTAAATAATTCGTATAGTATATTTGAGAAATGTATTCTTTAGGTACAACATTTAATGATAGACATCAAATGTGATTGGAACCTGTCTGAATGATATTGGCTGAAGCAGAATGAAGTCGCCAGTTAAAAACAAATAGAGGGTCTGGGATGCCTGGTTGCGAAAGGATAATTCAAAAACTTTCAGGCTTGATTTAAGGTTCAAGCAGATGACTTGATTTCATGAACGAGTGGAATATATCTACTTACTTAGTAATTGATGATTATTTACCTAATATGAACTATGTTTTCTCTTTTAGGTTTTTGTTTTTTGCATATAATTCGTCTTGAATTTTTTTTATTATTTGTGAATTTCCCAGTATAATTTTTTTCAACGTGAGTTGTGAAAATCAGTAATGTTATAATAATGATTAAAATCGTTATAGAATACCATTAGAAGTTCTCCGAAAACGGATTAAATATTAATGGCAGAATACGTAAAATGATCCATCATAATGTCGATGAGTTGGAACTCATGACAGTAAACAGACATCAAATGGGACGTCTACTTCAACTCGTGCTAGGTTTTTCCAGATATGTCAGCATGAAGTTTAAACCGGACAAAATGTCGTTCTGTAAATATAGCAGCGGGTACACTCCAACAGACACCTTTTGTCTTGCAATGCTAACAGGAGATTTATATTATAAATACTTAGGAATGAAACAATGTCAAAGAATGGACAAACGCTTGATGAAGACTAGCAGCGGAGTTCACAAGAAAAGCATCAAAAACGAAACTGATAGCAGAAATTTCAAAAGAGCTGAAAACACATACGCTTGCTTGAGTAGTTAAAAACAACCACTCTTTCAAAATAGTGAAGATCTCCATTGTCTGCAACGAAAAATGAGAACACAAATGCGAACAAGCATCATCTTAAATGTTGCTTTGAAAGAACAACAATTCCTTGAACTGAAGACGGATGAGGCTTTGTTGACATGAAGGAAATGGCGACTGAACATATAACTAACTTATCAAAATGCTTCGTAGACAAGTTGAATACAGCGGATTTTTATAAGACACTGTGAGAAGGAGATGATTCAATAACACTACCGCTATGCGAATACCCTCATAAAATCACCACGCACACGCCTCATGATAAATTCGAAAAAAAAAATAAAAAAAATATCACACTAAAATTTTGAATTTTACCCTGAAGAAAATGAAATCGAAAATTGTTTTCTCACAAAAATCTCAAAAAGGGCTCGAGATAAATAGCCAAAAAGTTGGCAGAATTACTTTCATTCAATGACTAATCGATCCCCTTGAGATGAATCGAAAAGTCTGCGAGGGCACATTGAAACACGGCTACACTGTTTGTACTACATGTACCCACAATCGTTTCCTTATTTATAGTAACTGTGATGAGGATTTAAATGCCAGAATTGAACACTTATCTAATTTCCTCACAGTAAGGAAGGCTTGCCTTTTTCTGAAATTTTGTCAGGAAAAATTTCTTATTATTGCGATTTACAGAAAAAGTTTCTCTTCACACTAACCTGAAATATTTGTGATTGAGAGATGTAACGATGAGATTATTTTCTTTCTCTTTGTGCTTTATCCATGCTTTTCCCTGGCTCTGAGGATCTATGAGTAGGGGATATCTGGAGGCTGTAGTTACAATGATACCATTTTGGATAGACAATTCATCAGTAGGTAGACCTTGAATATTCCATTCTCCCATCTGATTTGAAATTCAATTTATTAATGTATGAAGCAGTATCCAGAAAAACTCTACAAGATATTGTTATGGTTTGGATGGGTTTGATGAAAATAAGTTTTATCGCACAACATATTACAAAAAGTATATCTCATTTATGAACAAACATGGTGGGGATACTCAGAAATCTAGTGTGGATGCGCATGTATCTAACAGTTCCCTGGATCAATTTGAAACAGTTTGTGCGAACATCAAACGACATATTTTAGTTGTTTTAACAATGTAGGCATATGAGTAGCATTGGATAGTATTCTGAAATATAATCATAGAAGAAAATAAGCTGAGAAAAAGAATTATTCCAGTTCTGTGAAAAGTGAAAATACCGAGGAAAATACAGAAAAATTATCCTAAAAAGCTATTATATCTAGTGTAATTTCTCAGCTGTCGGTAAAAACAATATGATTTACAAATACGAATGATATTGTCGGCCGATAGTTGGCTCACAGATTCTTCATACTTTCCTGAAATAGACTATAGTGCGTTACGTTGCGTTGCGTCGCGTCGTCGGCGCGTCAACGCTGCGTCGTTTTACATATGAGTTCCATGACATAACCCATTAGCGCCTCGAGTCGTCGTAGTGAGAGGAAGGAGGATGCACTGATTGTTTTACTGCTAGAGCATCGTAGGGGTGGCTCACAAGGCGATGATCAGTTGCGATAATGCAACACAAAGAGATCAATGGGGATTCCATCTTAGGGTATCCAAAAGACGTCTATGTGTCGTTAACATACTCCCATTTCATTTGGCTGAGTTCTCTCATACTTAATTCTAAGCTGGGTTAGACGAAGCGCACCTACTCGCGCACCAGCCTCGCTTCCGCTCCCTCGCATCGTGTAAACATGCTCCTCGCCGTGAGGCCCTCGTCCTGGGGCGAGCCGTCGCCGGTCGGTTTTCAGTCGCGCATCAAAGAAACCTCACTCTGTCGTTTGAACAAGAATTTGGAGCTAGTCGGGACTAGCGAGTGCGCCGGCTTTAGTATTCTATTTACGCAGGGAAAATGGACCAGCGAAGTGCCTGGAACTTATCGAACTATACAGCTTACAAAGTGGCCTTTCCATCATAATTTGGATTTTCACGAGGATTTCGATAGGATCGTTCAAATTTTTTTTTCTCAAAATCGTTGGTAGATACGACAAAACTACAAGAGACCGAAAAGTTTAGTATAAGAACAAAGCTTCTTTTTACATTTTTTCAAATTAACAGTTGCTCACCAAAAAAAAGTTCTGCAGAAGAACAGGTGGCAGTGTTCCAGAAAAAATATCACCCTGTAGATCTTCTATCGAAATTGCCATGTCACGTGGTGGGAACTCTCAAATGTAATATCTATACCAAATTACAGTTGAATATCTTCAACTGAAGTGTAGATACTATGAGAAAAAAACTTGAAAAAAAATTCAAACTTCAACACTCTGTATCTCGAAAACGAAAACGACTTTTTTTCTTAAACTCGCTCAAGGAATCTCCCCTTTTCGTTTGTACGTTCAATTTAGGAACACCCTGTATAAACAGCGGGTGGTATTGTGGAATCCCAAAGAAAAATGTACCACAACAAAAATAAAGACAGGATGCATGGAATGAGATAAGTTCTGTTCTGTCAATTCGATTCCTGCATTAAAGGCAAAGATGAAAGGGTTGATGATTTGTGTCCATTTTTGCAAATTTTCGGCAAAATAACAGCTAGCTGGGGCCTGTAACACAAGCACTACAAGTCCTACAATTGTAAGAATATATTCTACACTTGTAACTTTTTCATAACACAAACCATCTTGTAATTACAAGTACGGCACTAGTAATTACGGCAAAATTTCTACATATGTAAACTATTTCTGTAACTTAAAGTTCACACTTGTATAATTGTGTTACGGAATTTTCTACAAGTGTAGATAATGTTTTACATATCTTCAACTCTAGGTAAATACGCACATAGCCAGAGAAAATCTACATAAAATTATTTCGTCAGAAACTAACTTTATTGTTGTTAGGATATATGAATATATTTATAAATCAAAACGTTTCAATGTATTTGCAAAAATTAACAAAAAAATCACAACTAAATAACCATATGTTCCTTATAATGAGAATGTTCCTATCTACTATCACAAATTGAAAAAGCAGCAGCCATTTTCATCTACGTTATATTGTGGTAACGATGCCGTGAACTGTGACATGGGCAGTTTAAGCTCTTTTTCTAATTTTATAATTTCCAGTTTAGTTTTATGGTTCTTCAACCTGAGCCACTTTTTCCGAATTGGAATTATTTGCTCTATCTCGCCTTCTTTTCCTGTATAAAAATGCATTTTTCTATTATTATTCCTATTATTTTGAGTTGAGAAGAATCACCATTGAATTGCTTTGGAATACATGGGGTTTCGTGAGCACTGATTGGTCCACTTTTATTGGCAATATCTTCAACATCATTATTCTCTACGACAGTTTCACGGCTCAGTTGCTTGGGTTTTCGGAAGACTCAGCTACTCCAAGACCGCATATTACAGGAGAGTCTTTCCCAATTATTTCCAGTACCTACAATTTTATCCACTTCCGTTAGATTCCCTATTCCACCAGTGCCAGTTTTCTTCGTATTATCAATTTTTATCTATAAATATGTACCATAAGTCGATAACAATAATGCTTGCAAGTTCCAGTTTTACTCATTATTGCAGTTTTCTTCAAATTTTGCCATAATGTATCCCTTACATGAGTCCAATCTTTATCCGCTAGTACTAAACAAATACTTTGAGCCAAATTTGCCATTTCTTTCCACTTGTCTACTTTATCTTGCTTTCTCAGTTTATCCGAGAAAGCTCCGAAAATAATGTGTCTGTTTTCTCTTATCTTAATTAAAAATTGCATTTTACGATCCAAAACAATTAGTTTTGAAGACATAATGCAAACAGAAAAGCCGCAATACTACTTATATTGACAAGTCATGTCATATAGTAGGAATCATAAATAATAATTAATTCTATGATATTTGCATTACAAGTGTAGCTACACATGTACAAAATTATTTAATTTCTACAATTGTAGCCATTCGCATTGTGATACCGAATTGGGTCGGACTTGTAGTTACAGGCAAATTACTTGTAACTTGTAGACTTGTTACACTTGTATGGTTTGTGTTACAGGCCCCAGGTGTTCAAAATCTTCAAACGTCATGCGCAGGAAATTTTTTATGGTTTCTTCAGCAGTGTCCACCACCATATCGGCCATCAATCTGCAACCATACTGCAATCGCCGGCGAAATAATTCCTTAGCCCACCACCGACGCTCCTTCCTATTTTTTTTTCAATCTCATTTTTTTTAAGTGACACATTGCTAGGAAAGCAAACGACGCGGTAATTGAAGGTGTAGCCATGCTGAACTGTACGACTCTATACGAGGCTGATTACTACCTCGCCTTCTCATCCTGGCTCGCCCTTCCAGGCGAATCCAGCGCGTCGTGTAAACACTAGCGCGAGGATGAGTTTGGTGCGCGAGTAGGTGGCGAGGTTTGACTCGCGAGTGGGTGCGCTTCGTCTAAACCCAGCTTAACGCTGCGTCACGATAATTTCGCAGCTCATGAGTACGCGTCCTAGTTGATATTGCCCGATTTAAATGCTCCGCGGTTACCTTCATTTTATCGCCGCTGGAAACGTATGCATATTATAACGATTGATTACAACTCTTCGAAACTATTTAGAGTCGTTATATCTCGAAAACGGTGGCATTGAGGAAAAAAGTATTCAAACATTTTCATAGATAATAATTATCTGGGGCCTATTGCAACAAAATACTTTGGAACTTTTCACTTGGCACTTTGCCTTCCGACAAATTTCAAAATGAAAATTAATTATGTTGCACAACATTTCACCCAACATTTAATTTCTGACTAGTGCTTTTCACTTTGAACTTGACTTTTCACATTCTCCTTTTTCATTAGGAATGCGTTTCGTGCAACGTTATTCATTTGAAAAGTGAAAAGTGCAAAGTTGCAAAGTATTTAGTGCAATGGGCCCCAGGGGCCTATTGCACCAAATACTTTGCAACTTTTCACTTCGCACTTTTCACTTTTCAAATGAGTTACATTGCACTAAACGCATTCATAATTGAAAAGTACAATGTGAAAAGTCAAGTACAAAGTGAGAATCACTTCGCAGAAATTAAATATTGGGAGAAATGTGTGCAATATAATTAATTTTCACTTTTGAAATTTGTCTGAATGCAAAGTGCAAAGTGAAAAGTTGCGAAGTATTTTGGTGCAATAGGCCCCTGGTCTCCAGTTATTATCTGTGTTAATAGTATGATAATAATTACAGTTTTGTTGAAAATTGCGAAAAACCAGTGTTTGTGACCTTTGATCCCGAATATATTTTTTTCAGGGACCTAGTGCACCAAATACTTTGCAACTTTTCACTTTGCACTTTTCGAATGAATAACGTTGCACGAAATGCATTCATAATTGAAAAGGGCAAGATGGAAACGCAAGTGCAAAGTGAAAAATACTGCGCAGAAATTGAAGCATGGGGGAAATGTTGTGCAACATAATTAATTTTCACTTGGTAAATTTGTCAGAATGCAGAGTGCAAAGTGAAAAGTAGCAGAGTATTTTGGTGCAATAGGCCTTATGTGTCGGATCCATAAAGACTTTTCACATTTCATCTGAAATAGTGTTTTGAACACTAGCCGGCCAAGTATGAGTTTTTCAACTTTGAATATCTAAATTGACCGACTATATTCTGGTTGCATCCATAATCAAAAGTTTTGAACATCTACTCAGTGGTTACAGAACTTTACGCTTCGTTCCACTATCGTTGAACAAAGTGTCCTAAAAGTGCTTCTTATGTGTTTTATGAATTTTTCAGAACTTACTGTAGCAGTATCCGTCAGGCTATCTATAATACTCAAAGTAGCAGTTGCTGGTATCTTCCTTCTCATGAGAGCATCCAACCAAGTTTTTTGGAGAGTGTTTCTGAATTCCTGATTGAAAGGTCCGGAGTAACCCAAGAATCCAACCAATATAACAACATCTCCAACAAGACGTTCCGTTTCGGACTTGAATTGTTGTAGTTGAGCTGTCCAACGGATTCTTTCTCCTGCGAGACCATTTATTAGAGCCGTAGCTGCGTCCATTTTGTTTTTGACTTTCATAGCATCATCGAGTACCATCTAGAAAATATATAACTCCATAATTATCATGTGAATACTTGGGCTGAAGTTGTTGATGTGAAATTCCTGATATTGAAAACTTATTGAAATATTTGTCAATCAGTTTTGCTTCTTTTATTCAACTTTCAGCCTTCGCATTTTCCTTCCGTCGGAGAATACTTTGAACTTGCAACTTTCAAATAAGCAACTTGAAGGGTTTTTAGAAACAGTTAGAGAATAGGCAATAAGTACAACAGCATTAAAAACTCAAGATACTATAAGGGCTAGTCTATCCTAAGGAAAAACCTGACAACGAGAATCAATTTACCGATATTTGAATAATGAAGTACCTTGTGAGTGTGGTAGCGCCTATAATGGACAAAGTGAACGTTCTTTGAATGTCCTAATCAAAGAACAGAATAATTAGCTCAACAGGAGACACTGTTAAATCGTAGCATTTTCAACAGGCTTTGGAGGAAAATCATAGGGTTTTATAGGGTGAAGTTTCCATGTCAAAAGAAGGACAACTGAAACGTAGAAAGTTAAAGCATCAACTTTTAAATTTCATCAGTCAACCCTTTGTTGATCTTAAAACAATCTGGGCTCCAATAATAAGTATAACTGATTCAATCAGAAGTCGATCAATGATGATTGCTTTTTTGAACGTTGCAAGTTTTCTGTGTTTTCTTTGATGAGGACTGGCGAATTCTGACCGAACTGTTTGATACAGGAATCAAAATCATGAAAATAGCCCAAATAATGTTGCAATACCTAGAATGAATTAAGGTTCGTGTTATAAGCAGTTTCAAAACTTTCGAAATTTATCGTATAATATTGCGATTATCAAAATTCCAACACAATTTGATTAATTCATTATGAAGCAATTATAAAGAGTGAAGGCTTATGAACAGAAAGCAGCATCACTGCACGTCGGCACCGCCTATGTCGTCACTTCTTAGAACCCAGCTTCTACTACAATAGAAGGCATCAGCTCTCCAGAAGGCGCGACACAGTCAAGATTGGACAGCAACATGAAACGGTTATATGCTGCATTGAAGAAAATATATTGAAAAGAAGGTCAGAAACTACTGGTCCATATGTCACATTTAATACAGACTAATCTGACGTGATGTAGTAGCACGTGGCTCCATGTCATAATGACCGTGGTTTAAAAATGCAACACATCGTTTTATGCGCTTACGTTTACATTAGGCTGACGTGACGCAATATCACGTCAGATGATCTGACAGCACGCCTTTTGACACGTAGAAAGGATATATTGAATTCAAATTTTTTGTCAGACGTGACAAAATATCAGAAGTATCAATTGATAAAATTTTTAATGATTTTTCGGAGATGGAGGATATGTTGATTGACTACTGCTCATCGTTGAGCAACTTTAAAACTCAAAGTGAAGATGGAAGTCAGCAATATTGTTGTCGGGGCAGCGTTGCAAGCAGCTTGTGGGAATACAATTCCCTAATCTCAATACTAACAAAATTCCTCAACACTGTCTCCTCAGTAATCTGAATATGTCAAAATGTTCGAAACTACTGCGATAATTCATTTCCCTACCAGACATCCTCTTTTAAAACTATGTGTTTGAATGGAACCTATCTGATGCACACTGTCAGACCGGCCACTCACGTACAGTATCAACTGAACAGTTAAAACTGAGAATGTGCATGCGTGTGCAGTTCAATGCTACAGTTTGTTCCCTGATGGATTCGAGCAGGGGCCTATTGCACCAAAATACTTTGCAACTTTTCACTTTGCACTTTGCATTCTGACAAATTTCAAAAGTGAAAATTAATTATGTTGCAAGAGATTTCTCCCAACACCTATACTCTGCGAAGTGTTTTTCACTCTGCACTTGACGTCCACATTGTACTTTTCAAATATGAATGCGTTTCGTGCAACGTAATTCATTTGAAAAGTGAAAAATGCAAAGTAAAAGTTGCAAAGCATTCGGTGCAATTATCCACAGGTCCGACGAACTGGCAGTCCTCGATTCAATTTTTGCAATTTTAAGAATAAAGAAGAAGGTACGTAAATAGTGGTGCAAGCAGTGGCTACAAAAAAGAAATTTATATTCACAAATAAATGACTCAAACAGTGTACCAAAAATTACTATTGTTGGTTTCTCCTTTAAATGTGAAGAAGGTACAGTCATGAGGACTGCAATATATCCACATGAAAGGTTAACAGCTACCATGAGATTTTTAGCCACAAGACGTTCGTATGAGTGTCTGAAATTTTATACAAGAATTTCTCCTTCAGCGCTTGGGAAAGTAATACTAGAAAATCAAATAGGTCATTGTACTAAAGCAGCGGCTTGTAAAAACTGTCCACAGATGCTTCACATTTTTTCGATGCCTCTACTTTTTTTCTTTGTGGTAAGCAGATCTCAAGCTGTTTATTTTTGAGAACACCTTCTTGGTCGTACCCGATTCTATTTCTTCTAACTTTTTTGCCTGTCTGCTGTATGCCGCATCTTTTTTGGCGCAATCGTGGTAATCAGCAGATGTCACTTGCCATAAATAAGGTTCCGATCTATATATTTCGATAAAATCGACCATAACTTTCGGACTGATAGTAGAATTAATTTTTCGCCTTTATGTAATACCACTTGAGCCGCTCGCCATCTTCAATTAGTTGAGACATTAAATTTTGTAACTCTCCGGAATTCGTCTCGCTCCATATTGATAGGGTGCACCCATGATCCCGACGAGCAAATTTATGTAATACATGTAATACATAATACATTTCTTCTTTTTCATCTAACATATCGAAAACACAGTGTTCAGTAATTATTGGAAGTTCAGAACAAACTGTGATTAAATGTTACGTAGCTGTTGTTCCTATGTTAAGCCGGGTTTAGACGAAGCGCACCTACTCGCGCACCAGCCTCGCTTCCGCCCCCTCGTATAGTGTAAACATGCTCCTCGCCATGAGGCCCCTCGTCCTCGGGTTGAGCCATTGCAGGTCGGTTTTCAGTCGCGCATCAAAGAAGCCTCGTTGTGTCGTTTGAACAGGCTTCTGGAGCTGGTCGAGTCTCGGACTCTATACGAGGATGATTACTGCCTCGCCTTCTCATCCTGGCTCGCCCTTCTAGGCGAATCCAGCGCGTTTGTAAACACTGGCGCGAGGATGAGTTTAGGTGCGCGATTAGGAGACGAGGTTTGACTCGCGAGTGGGTGCGCTTCGTCTAAACCCGGCTTTACACGTCAGGGCAATGTGAACACCGCTTCACGATTGACGTGGTCCCACGATGCCTGACGTGAAGTGATTCCACGTCAAGCATCGTCAGAGAAGACTGTATTCAGGGAAATGAACTGTTGAATATAATGAACAGACTACGTATTACAAACTACACAGCTCTATGATTATTATATTCACCTGTTTACGACTCATGGCTTCCTCATACAATATTTGACATTGTCTCACTTCTTCCTCCTTTGTTGCTAAGAGAGTCATTGCAGCGTTTAACTCTTCCTGAGCCTTATTCAATTTGGCTTGTTGAATTTGCAGATTTGCCTAGAATTTGTAAATTTGTAAATATGTGCTATTCAATTTGTGCTTTATGATGACTAACAAATTTTAACCTTTTCTGAATCGAACGATGTCAAGCACGGCCCTCTAACCATCCTTCTCCCCCTCCCCCCGTTCGCCCGTCTATAATGCCTATACTATACTATTATACCAATACAAAGATCAGGAAATTAATAGTATGCCAATGCTTTTTTCAAATTTGATAGTATATTAAGCAGCGAGCGTATAATGATATATTTTTCACGAGGTGAAGTTGAGGCTACGAGACGTAGACGAGTGGCCTAAATCTTCGAGCGAATAACAGCCATTATATAAGCGTGTAGCATACTATACTTCATCCACGACAACTGACTATATTTCTTGAAGATTTTAACATTTAGTGATTGTGTCAGAACACTACCTTACTAGAACACAAGGCCATGAAACAGAATGAGTGACGTAACCATAGGTAGTCCATTCCTATTTATTTACGCAATGTCATTTCCACAAAATTATTTGTCAATTTAGATTTCATTTTACAACAGAAGAGAAAAATTATGTTTTTCTGAGTAGGTAGGATCGTTGTTAATACAAGTACCAATTTCGTGGTTATTTTCGATATTGAATGAGGAAAAAGAAATATGATGGATAGTGAAAATAGTGTTTTTCTCAGTATAACTGGCAATTTTGAGTCCCCATCATCACATTCCAGTATTTTTGCTTTCATATTATTAAATAGTACAATAAAGCTGAGTCTTCAGACACATACACTTTTATTTTAACAAATGGAATTTCTGATGACTAGTCCAAATAAAAAAAACACAGGTTTTTATCAAACCTTTTGCAGCAAACACTTTTGTAACAGCCTCAGCTGAAGTTGCAACTGACACTGCTGAATCTTATTGTGAACAGGGTTTGATGCAATGGTTTTCTCAAGATCACGACATTTCACTTCAGATCGCCTGGATTGAGGAGATACTCTGGTATGAAGATGAACATCTCATCTGTTTAGGTAGGACGGACAACCTGGTCATTTCGTTGGTATCGCTCCTAAAACGAATGGTAAAAGATAAATAGAAGGCCAGCTGATTAATAACATTTTTTCAACCTATTTTAACCTAGGAAACTTCAATGGAATTTCGACTTTTTGACCTGTAACATCATGTGTGTTACTTGTAAATCTTTCTATAAATTCTGTTTGGAAATGTAATTCGCTAACCTAGAAATAAGTAACTTCTGAGTTTCAGGCGAAACAATTGAATTTGCAATAATTAATAACTTACTGCTGTTACTGGGAACGAAATATTCCCTTTCAATTGCGTTAAACCAAGTTCTCTTAAGTTGCTCGTCTTTGGAAACCCAAAGACTGTTACTTTTGGCCCTCCTGCATAATTGCCTCTGCACTTGGGAACAGAGCAATGAAATGGCATTTCAGCTGGAAAAAATGGCGAGATTAGCATAAAACGAACCGGAGCTAAAATCAAAATAACTTCGAACGTGAGAAGCAAAACTTTTATGAACAAGTAGTAAAACAAATAATTTAGTGGAAGAATATAAAAAGGCCTTTTCCTTACCTGTTAAGAATTGATGTTACACCAAAACAAATAGAATTTTGAGCAATAAGCTCCGAAAAATACCCATAATTCTGGCAAAAACGTGAACAAACATCAACTGTCACCTACAAATGATTGACTACTCAAACACTTCACCCCCCTACCGCTGTCATTCTGTTTCATGGCCTTGTGTTCTAGTAAGGTAGTGGTCAGAACACTACCTTACTAGAACACAAGGCCATGAAACAGATGACAGCGGTAGGGGGGTGAAGTGTTTGAGTAGTCAATCATTTGTAGGTGACAGTTTGATGTTTGTTCACGTTTTTGCCTGAATTGCTTAAAATTATATTTGTTGTGGTGTTACATCAATTCTTAACAGGTAAGGAAAAGGCCTTTTTATATTCTTCCACTAGATTATTTATTTTACTTATGGTTCATAATAGTTTTGCTATCCATGTTCGAGGTTATTTTGATTTTAGTTTCAGTTCGTTTTATGCAATATCTCGTTATTTTTTTCAGCTGAAATACCATTTCATTGCTCTGTTCCTAAGTGCAGGGGCAATTATGCAAGAGGGCCGAAAGTAGCAGTCTTTGGGTTTCCAAAGACGAGCAACTTAAAAGAACCTGGTTTATCGCAAAGGAAAGGGAAGATTTCGTTCCCAGTACAGCAGTAAGTTATAAATTATGCAAATTCAACTGTTTTGCCCTGAAACTCAGAAGTAACTTATTTCTAGTTTGCGAACTACATTTCCAAACAGAATTATATAAAGTTCTACAAGTTACATTATGAAGTTACAGGTAAAAAGTCGAAATTCCATTGAAGTTTTTGAGGTTAAAAATAGGTTGAAAAAATGTTATTAATCAGCTGGCCTCTATTTATCTTTAACCATTCGTTTTAGGAACGATACCAACGAAATACCAGGTTGTCCGTCCTACCTAAGCAGATCAGATGTTCATACCAGGGTATCTCCTCAATCCAAGCGATCTAAAGTGAAATGTTGAGATCTTGAGAAAGCCATTGCATCAAATCCTGTTCAGAATATGATTCAGCAGTGTCATTTGCAACTTCAGCTGAGGCTGTTACAAAAGGTTAGCTCCAAAAGGCTGATAAAAACCAAAGAGAAAAAAACCTGTGTTTTTTTTTATTTGGACCAGTCATCAGAATTCCAGTTGTAAAATAAAAGTGTATGTGTCTGAAGACTTAGTTATTGTACTATTTAATAATGTCAAAGCAAAAATATTGAATGTGATGATGGGGGACTCAATATCGCCAGTTATACTGAGAAAAACACTATTTCCACTATCCATCATATTTCTTTTTCCTCAATAAATATCGAAAATAACCACGAAATTGGTACTGGTATTAACAACGATCCTTCCTATTCAGAAAAACATAATTTTTATTTTCTGTGGAAATTAAATCTTAATTAATAACTAATTTTGTGGAAATGACATTGCGTAAATAAATACGGAATGGACTACCTATGGTGACGTCACTCATTCTGTTTCATGGCCTTGTGTTTTAGTAAGGTAGTGGTCAGAACCCTTCTATTACATGTGTGGAAAAAGTCAAATTGACAAATGGGAAATTCTTAGAGAACTTGTCATTCTACAATAAAATTGTTTTAATTGATGGAATATGAATAGATTAAGTCCTCCCAGTCCTCGATTGACAAGGTATACTCATATTTGTTATAGATGGAGTACTTAAGAATACTGAAGAAATATCAATCCAAAAGAATATAATTTTAGAGCTAAAAATCTATCAAGCATCTGACAGCAGTGAATAATAACCCATTTTTATGGTTGAGCAAACAGATGTATAATGGGTAGATTATACAATATAGTCGTGGATTAAACTATTTTCGTAATAATCGCATAATTCAAAGTAAAAATGCTACCTTGAGCTTTTCAACTGCGACGAATACTTTTTTTAAAAGACAAATAAATGCAATTTTATCAAAGAGAATCATAAAATTCTTGTCATGTCCTTCATTTTCATGTTTTCGAACAGAGAACAATCCACACAATATAAACAACAAAACTCATTATATGGTCAGTATTTGATTGGTCATTTCTTTCTTCCCAGTAGCTTAAATGGAGAGCCATATCACATCTTTTCGGAGGAAAGTTAACCAAATTTGTTGGAAAATGTCCTCCAAAGATTATATGGTATACACTATAATATTTGATGTCCCTATTATGGAAAGGAACGCTTTGTGATTTATGCTTGACATTTTTTCAATGAAGGGACTGAGCAGCCTATCTGTGCTAGACGATTTTGGAAGTCATCCAAGAATTTCATAATTTTTCTTAGATGAAATAGTATTATATTTGTTAGGTCAGAAAGTATTCGCCGCAGGTGAAAAATTCAAGATACCATTCTCACTTCAAATTTTGCGGTGTTTATGAAAATAGTTTTGAATTTGAAAGCAAACAATGACGTATACCATTATTTAAAAATTTATTAAGACAGAACTCTGTACGGACGCCATTCTTGAAAATCAAAAATGATTTTGAGTTGAAAAAATGTTTTGATGCATAGTCCCAACCTACCAGAATGCAAAGAGAAATCGTGTTGGGGGTCGAAAATATTCTCGAGAATTCAAATTTTTCTTCTAACTTCATTGTTTCTACGAAAGAATGCGCCAAAGACTTATGGCCCATAGGAACTTTTTGTCATGAAATCATCTGAGGATTATGATCCCGAATGTATGGTTCTTTATTTTGAAACACCCTGTACAGAACTGCGAGGTTCACCATCTGTTATAACTAAGAGGTTAGATCAAATCAATCCCATCCATAAGCAGTAAAACAACTTCGAGATAAGGCAAGTTTTTCAACAATTCCATATGGTGAGATTTTGTAAGGTTATAATGGGACTCATGACAACCTTTTAGAGAATCCCGCAATGAATCACGTTTCCTGAAATGATGTCCCCCAAGAATCTAAATAAGTTACCTTGAGTGGTAACACTTCTTTATTGACTTCATAAAATGCTGCCATAGCAATAGTCCAAGATACTAATCCAGCAACGTTTCCGCAGACATTTTTAGCTATCTCATAGGTATATATTCTTGTTTGAGATATGGTGTTACAAGATCTATTGTTTCAGCGTTTATGGTGTCTTTGGGATATTCTTGAAGCTTCTGCAGAAATCTGGTATCAGCCAACATCTGAAAAATATTCTCTTCGTTGAATACTTGAATTTATGGTATTCAAATCATATTATCACTTCAATAAGGAAATATCAGAAAAATTCACGACTAAAATGAATTCTGCATCCATTTTGAAGGGGGGATCTTAAAGTGAAAAAAATTTCAGGATGGGTTAATTGGAAATATACCCACCTTCAACGATTCATTCCATGATGGTAAAATGAAATCTTTTTCATTGACTGTATCTCTTTGAACTCTATCTAATTTCCTCTTGAAATAAATCAGCACCACATCCATGATGATCAAGATGAGGTAGGGAGGCTTGCCAAGCTTCCGTACAGTAGCTATATCTGAAGCTTTGATAGTCTGAAATTATTATCGAAAAAAACTGATCAAATACTGAAAGTGAACAACGAAATTATGTGAATAAAGTTTTGTGAATTCCAATTTTAATCTGCCTAAAAAATTTCAATTTCTTGTTGATACAGATTACAATTTATATCAGAAATCATAACAGAATTATTTGACATGAAAACAGATTTATAATGTGTTGCATAAAACAATTTTCAGGTATCAAGGTAAAGTACATAAAATATTACTTACCTCACGTTAATTCTCCAAGCTGGTTTTTACGTATATTTCAGGAAACATCCTTAAAAATATACGCCAGACACTTTCCGTCGGTCTTATAGCTTTGCAGACCCTTTAATGCCCCCCAAATAATTACTTAACTTCACTCAACGTATAGTCCGTTCACGAAAGTTGAGCGCATAGTAGGCGTTTGTTTATTTATCTGAAGTTTGGCAGTATTTGCTGTCATAACGTAAAATAAAGTCAACGTTGCCGAATATACCTGGCCTCGTTCGAGGAGCTTGCCAGTTAACAGAGAACTCTATGCAATATTTACAACATTGCGTATCAATCTGATAAGAAAATAAATAACATAACCTAAAAGTTTAGTATAAACCTTAGACCTTTCCTTCGTCTAAGGTATACACAGTGGAATATGCCAAATTTACATGGCCAGCCGACGGCGACAGCTCAACCTTTCGTGAACGGACTATAAATTCTGATGATATAATATCCCACTGACAGCTTTTTCAAAATATTCATCGGAATTCACGTGAAGTTAAGTAATCATTTTGGAGGATTTAAGGTGTATCTGCAAAGCAATGAGGCCGGAGAAAAGTGTATGGAAGTATTGGAGACTTATTTTTGAGGATATTGCCTAAAATATACATGAAAATCAGTTTGGAGAATTTACGTGAGCTAAGTAATGTTTTTATGTGTCTATATTACCTGATACCTGAAAATCTGCCGTCTTACCAAGCTAACAGGTAGGCATGCGTTCTTGGTATATATTATCCTCATAGTAAGAAGTAAACCTAGATGCCTCCACGCTTTTGTTGACGCAGCCCAGTAGAATTTGCGAACTTGTGCCGTATTTTTATTCTGTATTGGGGTAATTAGTCTACCGCTACCCTACTCTGATACTAACGCTAGCGTCTGTTACAGACAATTCTGTCAGTTTGGCAACATCGTCTGTTAGTGTTTAGTTATTCCATTCGTCCTGTTTACATTTTCATTTCGATTTGACGTTAATAAAATGAATTATTTTAATGATTTGGTGGTATTGTTGCTTAAGGGTATTCCGAAAATGTTGTATTATATTCAGGAATTGTAGAAATGAAAATCAAATCTATTGTTTACTTCACCTCAGTGCGGCTGTGAAATGCTTTCCATCTCAGTACTATTCATCTTTATGTTAACTTCTTACTCTGAGATACTTTGACTACTTTATAGCCCATATTTCGTTCGTCAAAAAATACGTGAGGTCAGATGTTTCTGAGATTTGACTCTATTAGTAATGAATTCTCTAGGTGGGTTATCACCCAGTATATTTATCGTACCATAGGCAGCTTCGGCAGCATCAGAGCAGGCTTGGCTGCTAGCAACTTTTCCTCCGCTTCCTTTTGATCTACACTGATAAGATTGACTAGATTCTCCGCTCTGTTTTAACGGTCAATGCTTCTTCTTTTATATGATTCGCAATCTCTGATGCAGCCAATACTTCGTTTAATACCCTGAATATAGGAAAGACTTCGAAATATACCGTTTCAAAAGCAAAAAAAGCATATGGTACCTACTTATACTTCTCTAACCGCTAACATTAATCTACTTCTCTATTACAAATTGAAGCAGCGATCACGTGGTACAATGGCCCTATGAATTCACTGCGCAGGCGCCAAAACACCTCGAATAGTTTAAATTATGACTTGTCAAATGAAAATAACTGAAAATCATAACCTCAATTTTTTACGTCTTGTCAAATTTCGAGTTTGCACATGCGCAGATTATTGAAGGGGCCATCGAAAATAGCAAATAGATTGCTTCAACTTTTATTTCACGTTAGCAGTATAGTGTATCATAGGTAGGTATATGTAAAAAAGTAATATAATTTTGAAAATACAAACACAATAAAATAACTGATTGTTGAATATTATGAGCCGAGAATATTCTTTAATTTCATAGAGGAATATAACGTCACCTGTTCCGCAGCATCAGATGCCTTATTCACTTCGATTTCTTTCACAGCTAGTTCCTTCCTTAGCTCATCGACACTGGCCTGAGCTTCTACTAATTTCGATAAGCCTGTTTTCATCCTGTGAGCCAGTACTTGGATATCGTCAAATTTCTTCTTATAGAGAACTTTGTAAAAGTCCAAAAATGAAATGAACGTTTTTGGCGTCACGAAAGTCCTTCGTCGGAATCTGAAACATCCCATTTTCGTTCAGAATCTCGCTTCACAATGGGAATGGCAATTCTCCAATAAGATAACATTGTTATGATTTTTTTTATTTTTTATACTCAATAAGACTATTTCATAAATGGTGTCGAGGTAGACATATTGAAAATATTAAGTTATGATAATGTATACAGTACGCGTCAAAATTATGGAGCAAATTCATTTTATCAGAAGAAAAATATTTGGCAACGAAAACCTGAAACAGGTCAATTTTTGTTCCACTTTCACAAATTTTTTATGCAAATTTGAAGGATTTTTGTGACACCCTGTGCCATCTCCATCAACCATCTAAATATTTCGAATGGAGAAAGTGGGGCATGTACCTTCTTTACAGGCGTGCAGAAATTTCCGAGAAAAAGGTTTTTTTATGAATTATTCCAAAGAGGTTTTCAGTATGTGCACTTTGTCAACGATCATTTATTTTGACACGATGGTACCTGATGAAATTTCTCACCGAATGAAAGTCGACCATCACAATTTTGTTCATGAACAACTTTCAACCCCTACGAACCCTTTAATAAAGGAAAAATGGAGTGACATTGGAAATTTATATCCAAAAATTTCAGTCAAAATAAAAAAACTTCAGATCAGTCATTGAATGCACAATGATTCTCTGGGTGGTACTTCAATGCCGAAATAAATTTCCAATGTCACTCCATTTTTTTCTCCATCAAAGGGTTTGTAGGGGTTGAAAGTTGTGCATGAACAAAATTGTAATGCCCGACTTTCATCGGGTACTATCGTCTCAAAGCAATGAACCATGAAAAGTGCACTTGATGAAAACTTCTCGGAACTAACTAATTTAAAAAAATCTGGGAAATTTCTGCCCGCCTATTTTTCTTCTGAGAAAATGAATTTGTTCCATAATTTCGAAGTGCACTATATTTTTGAATTGGACAAAATCATTGCCTAACTGAGGTTGCTAGTAATTACCCTATTTAATCGGATTTAGGTATCAAATGTCTATGTTTGTATCGGCTGGGTCAAATTCGGCAGTTTTGAATGGCAAGTCCTATTTCTACCAAAGATAGACAAAAACTGGTGTCAGTGTCTGAGTGTAAATTTTCATGAAAAATTCAATGGTGAAATCCACAGAAAAGTACTTGCCTCTCAAAGTATTGTATACATGTTTCAGCGACGCCATCTTGAATTTCTCCCATTAGGTGAATGACTTCCTGCTTAACCTCCGGTACACACACTATTTCGAAATTTTCCAAAAAGTGATTTGCTACTTCAATCAAAGCATCTCTAGGCCACCGTGCGAACCAATTAACAGTACAACCTGATATGAGACCAGGGAATTTCAAAGCTCTGCTCCTGAATTTTTCACCAACCTTCAAAGAGATAGTTATCGAGGTTGTGATTGATAAATGATAATCCAAAAAATGTGTTGAAATTTTCACAACGGTTTCAGGATGTGAAAATTACAGAAGTATGTGTGTACTATTATTATTATCAGAATAAAGGTCGATCCACACATTTCAGTGACGTGAAGTAACGTAGAGTGACATTCAGTGAAAAATATATCGAATAATACATGTGTCTATTCGAAGCAAAGGAAAATGACGGCGCGTATTCAAACATACCCGATGCAATGACATTGAAGCGATTACGGTGCACTACCGTCATGAGAATATTTCAATTTTTACAAACGTCATATGAGAATGAGATGTACCCAGTATCATATTATTTTCTTCTTCCTCGTCCAAAAGCAAGATCTTCAGAACAGCAATTCATTTCGCAAGATAATAAACGTCGATACCAGATCCAAACTGAAATCGCGCTTAGAGCGGACCCAGCAATGCCGGGAACACACTGACACGGACGATACGAATGTGTTGAAAAAACCGATAACCTTCTGAGAAGCATTGGCCGTGTTCAGCTGTTTCTGTTACAAATCCACAAATCCTGCATATCTCATCTGTTGATTTTCCCGACAGTGCCTAGTCGGTAGCCCTATCATTACCCGAAGCTCAGCTCGTGACAGCTTCAGGAGCTTTCTGGTATAGGTAGTTGAAGGCATCACGAATTTTTTGGACTGAGTAAGTACAGGGCTATTTTTCCAGAGGGTTATTCTGTTATCCAACTACCATTGCTGGACTGCTACCTTCTATTGACCTATTCCCGCAGAAATACTTAGATACAGTAGGTGTTAACCATGATGCATTTATGCAAGTTCATGGCTTTTTCATTTCCTTCAATACAACAATGCCCTGGCACACATAGTAGAGTAACTTTACGAGTATTGCCCTTTGCCAGTTGCTTTGGGGTTTATTTTGAGACATTCCTGAGTGCATATACAGGGTGTCTACTTTCAAAGTGGACAAACCTCAAGGGGCGATTAAACGAGTGATTTGCAACAAAAAAATCATATATAACACATGGTCGAAATGTTGACGGTTATTCTTCAATTTAACATTTCTTGTTTTCAAGAAATCATTAAATCATTTAGTGTCAGTTGCAGGAACGTCCATTAAAATTTAAAGGTCCATTAACTTTTAATCCTCCATTATTACAAGGAACTAATGGAGGATTAAGGGTTTAATGGACCTTTAAATTTTAATGGACGTTCCTGCAACTGAGCATAAGTGTACTTTCGAATGACATTAAAACTTTCGTGCTAGCTGCCCATTCTCCGCCATAATACAAGGTCTTTATAAATGATTGTAACAGCGCAGTTGGCTTTGGATTGCAGAATACCAATCTCTAACCAATCAGAGCAGAGCATGATAACAGAATTCTGTAGTTTGCATGATTCAAAGCCAACTGCGCTGTTACAATCATTTATAGAGACTCTGTATCATGGCTAACATGATAAATATCCGAAACTCTATTTGCTCTATTATGAAGCCATTCGTGATTGAATCTTAATCTAATTTTGTGGAAATCATCAATTCGCCTCTTATCTGTAGATGCTGAGACCAGACTTACATTTTCTAGGTGGTACCAGAATAATCTAGGAGAGTGGGGGGCCAAAGAATATTATGGACCCATGAGGTCACTTTCACGATATCAGGTTTGATTAATTTACGAAAAAACAGAGAGAAAACCCATGTGCCAGTATTGTTTCTCATTTCCAATATGAGTTAAGTATCAACGTGAGGTTGGCAGTCATGAGATCACTTTAATGCTAAATAATGCATTACATCAATCCAAAGCAACTTGACCGATATATTGGATGAAATGTACCTGTTTAACAGGTAAAATGTCTGGTTTCGAATGAATGGCTGCCATGCACATAATAGTCGAAATGTCAAGATCTATTGAATGGATATAAAGGAATGGAAGAAGCGGTCAGATGGCCTTTGAATTTTTATGTCTAGAATACTTTGAAAGATAAAGTATATCGAATTCGCTTTCAGACTCGGAAGATTCTAATCGACAAAATAAAATTGTGTTGTGCAGAACTGCGTCAGAAAAACTACGAACTTTACAGAGTTGTACATTCAGTACGAAAACGATGTATCAAAAGTATTGAAGAAGGAGGTTTTTTTCTTTATTATTTCAAAGATGAATTGATGACTTTCATGAAATTACATCAAGATTCAATTACGAAGGGCTTCAAAATAGAGCAAATTAAGGTTCGCAATTTTTAGATTTTTTCGTTGTTATCATGTTAGCCATTATATTTTGGTGGAGGATGAGCAGCTACAGCAAAATTTGATATGTCATTCGAAAGTACACTAAATGAGTTATTTTTCACTGCAAAGAAAATGTGTACTTAATTATTGACATTTATCGAAAAAACAATTGGAAGAATAGGACTAATTTCGTTAGCTTCAGAATCATAATATTCATCTTCACGCCCGCAATAAGATTTTTTTCTGCACATAGATTCTTTTATTTTGTACAAAATTTTTTGCCCTTTCCGAATATGTGGTCAAATTTGATGGGACTACAAGGAAAACTGAATAATGATCAACATTACATTACAACCGTCAACATTCCGACCAAGTGTTATATAACATTTTTTGTTGCAAATCACTCGTATAATCCCCCTTCAAGTTTGTTCACTTTAAAAGTAGACACCCTGTATAGACAGCCATGATCTCTGTAAAATAGAGGGTTCACATCCCAGGGGTTTACAGTTTAGATCCATATACCTCAATTCAGACGGTGAACCATATGGATGGATTTCATCAGAGCGATTGTCGAAACATATTGCACTAGGACTAGGACGTCAGCTATGATCGTTTCAAAGGATGCGGGGCGTTTCGGAATCGAAGATGGTTTTGCCGAGAAGTTTGAATCCAATTCATTCATTATCCTTATTTGTCCAACTTAGCTTCCAGGTTAGAGCTTCCCGTTAAGGGATATTCTGTTCTTATTGCTTTCAGCAGGCTACATTTTCTTACATGAAGATGTAGCAGATTGAGTATGACCTCAAGCGCTGCTGTGAGTACTAATATTGGTAAGATAATCTTAAAATTTACTTCCAATCCTGAAACTATCTCACATTATATGTTTAATGTTCCAACAAAACCTAAAACAGTTTTGCTTCGAATTTTGGCTGGGTTTGACGGGACTTGCTACTTATAGAATTTGATATACCTAGCTGTAAAAGGATGTGTTGTGGTAGTGATGAAATCTGCCGCTATTGTATTTTTGAGTAGAATATATTCCGAATAACTCACTGGAGAAAAGCAGAGTACCACATGAATATTGGACCTTGACCTAGTTATGAGAAATCAT
>CM024240.1:58481524-58525970 GCA_013421045.1 Propylea japonica
CATTGTATTTTTTTGGGCGGAGTTCGACTTTGAGTAGGAGACGTCAAGAGGATCTGGGGGTAACCATCACACATGACTTACCATGGTCGGATCATATCTACAAGATTCATCAAGCGCTTCCGCCTGATATTCTCTTCCAACGTTTCATTCAGGGGGTGTGGGTGCAAAGACGTGTTCATTTTTGTACAAAACCTACATCCGACCCATTATGGAGCATGGAGGCCTGTTTGGAATCCCACACTTATAGGAATTCTTTGTTACTTGAGTCGGTCCAGCGCCGTGCTACAAGAACCCTTATGGTCGAGTAACGTCCCTGTTATGAAACTCGAATGGAAATGCTTCAACTGATCCCCTTCGCTGACCGTACACTGCGTGGGTATTTGATAATGACTTACAGAGCACTCAAGAATTTCCTTGGATGTGATATGTCCACAATTTCAACGTACGTTGACAAATAAGTAATCATTTGGAAAGCTCATTTCGTCCCTTATAATCTGGAAATATGAATTGGGCAGTTCAATAGTGAAATTGAATCCTACTACGAATACCGTTAGTAAGATTAAATTCTTTCATTTCGTGTATTACGATCCAGAGTAGGTACCCTATACTACATTTCACAAAAATATGAAGTGAGAAAAACTTTAGCCCCTTCTCCCGTAGAACATTCATTATTGTCGTTCATATCCGCACGCATGTGTGTGCGGAATGTGTCGGAGGTTGATTGGAACTAGAAAAGAGAGATAGATGTCTACTCTGCTTCGTTCACGATAGAGAGATCGTAGCGATAGGAAGGGCTTAGCGGTTTCCTTCACTTCATACTCTCCTGAAATAGACTATAGGACATTCAGAGTTTTTCTCCGGGTCTATTCTGGACAAGAATTTTTTCGATGCGAATACGAACTTCACTGCGCAGTGTCTTACACCCTGTATACCTCCAATATATTTAAACTCAATGGTGGTATTCGGTGAATCGCTATTTTATATTCTGTACACTGTATTTTAGCACTTACCTAATCCATTATGAGGAGTTTTTCTCTTGCTGGTAAACTCACTTCTGCCTCCAAGTCATGAATAAATTATTATTTTTCCTTCTTGATTCTAGTAGTGTCCAGCGCCTACACACTGATTATGTGAATTATTCCCGAAGCCGTTCTAAAGACACCAGAATTCCTTATTTTTGTACCTTAAACGGAGTGTTCTTATTTCTCCCACATCACCCTCCCTGCACTGCTCTGTGTTAAACTACCTCACTGTACTCCAGTACTTAGCCAGGTTTCGATAGTTTCCTTGACTTTATCCTTCTTCTCAGATTATGAGCAGAAATCGAATTGGTATTGTTTTTTTGTGACCTGTTATCATTTTATTGTCAATGATGATGATTCTGCAAAATAAATTTCTATCGGCTATCACACTCCCTGCTAAGGGGGACATTCACTCATGCCGGATAGCAAGTATCACAGGGATTGAGCTCTGGGGTATTCGGTGTTCTTCTTCTCCTGGAATCCTAGGTTATTCCTGGTGTTCGTCGTGACTTACAAACTTCCTTACCGTTCTAGCAGTATCGAAAAGTACTGCTTTTGCACACTGTATCCTGTACCACGCGCATTAAAGCCTTCGGCTTCCTTCTTAGTGAGTGGGTCCTTTTAGATTTAATTCCTGTGGTCAATATGAGAATAGGAATGGTTCTGGTAATGGATATTCCCCTCTGCCTTTTGATCTGAAGTTCTAGATTCCGATATTTCGATATTTTCTCAGCGTATTTTTGACATAGATTATTGTTATTTGGGATGGCTACGTCTATAAGGATTGCACTCTTTTCCATTTCTTGACTAGAATTATATCTGGCCTGTTGTAAGCAACTGTAAAGTTTATTATTATTATTGTCCCCCTAGTTGGGCCACATTCAGTTTTCCAGCATACCGCAAAATTACAATTCAATTCATCATCATGTGCCTTCAGCACATCATCTACAAACACACACCATCTACAAAAGTACCGAAGTGCACCAGCACGGTAACTCTGACTAAACCCAAGGTGCTTCGGCGGCCACAGACTGTGTTATTCTCTGATTTGTGCAGCAACGACTCGCTCAAAATTTTTCAAAGGTGCTACATACTTTAAGGGGTAGGCTACATACTTTTTGACCTCAATCATATAACGCAAATGGATGTTCATTATAGAGGGTAGCATATTTTTGATTTACTGGATAATACGATTTCAAAATGAATACATTGTATCTATTATACAGGTTTGGAAATTCACATCGGAAAGATACGACATAAAATGCATCAGACAGAGAATTTTGCAGGGAAGTTGAGCAGATGTATATTCGAAAGTTTCACATGCTGTAACTGACTGAATCCAGCGGTCTTATTACAATAATGTAGTCTTGTCTTTCTCTTATCGTTGGGAGGGGCTTAATTCATTCAGTATGGTAGGCAACCGCAAGTACTTGAATCGAGTATTGCGGGCAGCCTGACACATTAAATATAATAATTCGATGCGCGTACTTCCCTACCATATTGTCACTTCCAACTTCAAGAAAGAGACAACACAACATTATACAATAAAACAACTACATTTAGTCATTAAGCACCTGAAATTTTCGAATATATCGTATCTTTCCGATTTTTGAATTTCCAAACCTGTATAGGGAACTATAGTAGGCTAAAAGAGTTTATCTGATATTAAAAGTGATAAGTATTTCTTATAGTCCTTAAGCAAATATTGAGGACGAAAAGGAAGTCTGATATCTTTGAATGTCCTGTGACATTTAGAATCGATCATTTCATTGCTAGGTGTAAGTTAAGATTCAAAGAAGTTGCTGAATTATTTATTGAATTCATCGACATGTATCATACCATTGAAAATTCACTGCCTTAGTGTGATCATTCGATATTTCACCAATGCTTCAAGGAAGGTATTCAGGTCATCGCAGAGTATTTCATCAAATACAACATACATACAGTCATAACTCATGACTGTTCACGAGAGCAATTACCTCAAATGAATGAGGCCTGCAATGAAAACTCTACACGCGTTCGTTTGTCACAATCCTAATAAACTGGTATTAACACATTTAATGACCAATCCCATATACTCATATGTATTATAATAGATGTTGAATATTTTTCAAATGAAATAACCCCCAAATATTGATTTATCAGGAAAATATTGTAGTTTAATTTTGTATTCTAGTGGCTACCTCTCCTTCGCGACGGAAGATTAATCAAAGGGGATTTCTGTCTTCCTGTGATGTTAGAACCTCCACCTACAAACTACAGCTATATTCCTCCTGATGTATGTTTACCTGGAACAAAGTGGTTGGATAATCATAAAGGTTTATTTACTGTATCCTTGGACACAACATCTTCAGTTCATACTCATGATCCACCTGTTGAGAGATTTCTTTCTGCCTATGATTATGTGCATACAGGTATTATTCCGGCAAGGTTGGGTGAAAGTGGCTTAGAGAATGAATTGAGGTAAGTATATTAAGATTTTTGAGTGCTTTGTCTAGTTAGACATGATCATATCGCTCCGCAAAAACTAGCAACAAAACTACTTGTCACCTACCGTAGGACCAAATATTGCAAAGTAAATTGAAGGAGATTTAATGAAACATATTTTATTTTCCTCGTTTACAGATTTTCTTTGTTGGCCTATTAAACTTATTTGGAAAACTAGTTAACATTTCGTTCTGAAATTTTAGGTGGAACATTGAAGATGAAGGAACTCTTCGCCTGAAATATTTTCAAATCTACAGTGTTGCCAAATCTATCTTGAACACATAATTATCTACTTTCTTGTTGCAAATGGAACTACCTATATTTTTATTTGTGTATCGATTTAATACCAAATTTGCATTGCATCTCGATAATTTTTATGCGAACGGAACCAAACTCAGCAGTATTATAGTAGAGAATACATGCATTAATGTGGTACATTCAGAATTTTGATACATCGTTAGGTTTTTCAAAGATTTTCCTCCGAAAATGAACTTGAAATATTTCGAGATTTCCTAATGGCATTCCATATTTATTTTACAGCATTCAGGTAGTTTTCGAATGAGATGAAACATACTGAAATTCGTCTGTATTTATAGTCATGATCAATGGTCATAATGCTGTGTGATTATGAGGTTAATTATCGGAAGGAATTCTATGGTTGGGATCATGAACACTGGGAATTTCTTTCCAGTCAGTCTTGATAAATATGAGTAACAATTGTCCTTTCAATAATTTTTGGCATTCCCCGTGAATGGTGAAACAAGGAACATCATGTTTGAATAATCATCACTTTTTGAGATCTAAACCATAAATTCTACTTCGATAATTTACCTTATAATCAGAGAGCCATTTCATCCATCGTAACACGACCATAGATAATGACTATAAATACTGAAAAATTTAAGTATTTTTAATCTTATTCGAAAAACCTCCAAAACAAAATCAATATTTAGTGTAAAATTTTTTATTTCGAATCGAATGTTGTAAAATTAATATTGGGTGGCCATTTGAAAATCTCGAAATATTTCAATTTCAAGTTCCACATTTTCGAAGCAAAATTTTCGGAAAACCTTCTACAATTTCACTCCAGAATCTCTTCCAGCCTACTCTGGTGCTACGGTAGGTAACTTAAAATGTGGACAGAAGACATGTAATTTTGGTTTCTAGAGGATTACGATACGACATGTTCATTTGTTATGAAATAGTACTGTTTTCGCAGAGAAAAGTAAAATAATTCGATTTTATATCCTTAAATGAAAATGTTATTTCATAAAGGCGTCCTCACCATATACCCCATATTTTTGAGAGAAATAATCCGATTCCGAAGCACGAAAATTCAGGGGGCTATTGAACAACTGAAATGTGATTTTTTGAGATGAAAATTAATTCTGTAATACTTCCGGTTTAACCGGAAATGATCTGAGTATTAGTTTTTCGAATGGAATACCTTCTACATTATCGCATTTTTTGAATGTTTTGTGCATGCGCATGTTATCCAAGAAAATGAAATTAGCATTTTAATTGAAATACTTTGCCATCAGCCTTTCTTTGAATGTGGCGAAATCACTTTCTTTAGAATATCTCATGTTTTTTTGGAACCCCTCTATGGAACAGAAAGAAGGGAATCGGTGATCAACATGTAAAAAATCATCATCCTCAAAAAACATTAAAAAAAGGAATATAATGAAAAATTCAGCTTATCAGTTCAGAATTTCCAGATAATGACTGATATTTAAAATCATTAAAATATGTTTCTTTTATTTGTAGTGCAGCAATGTTGGGTTTGTCAGGAGCTAGACCAGAAACTATTATTAGACATTTGCCTCTCATATTCGATCTTGTCATTCAACTATTAGTGCAATCTTCAAGACTGTCTAATCAGACTCTCAATATAGGTCATACTGCATTCGAAACATTGTGCTTACTTGTGGAAGTGATAGCGGTAAGTACCAATACGTATCTCAATATGTTGTGGAGTTCTCTATTATGAGGTCATAATATCTAGTCTAAACAATGAATTTCTCTTTATTATTTTCATTCTCGTTGTGACTGTGAACGTTAAAATTTCTTGATACGTTCATTTTGACTGGTCCTGAAGATATAAGACTACACCTTATTTTTTGATGTCTTGGAATCTAGTTGAAAAGGATAAGGTATCCTTCTCTTAAATTATATATAAATTTCCAAACAATAGAATTCTAAAGAAAAAAATTATTAAAGAAATAATGTTTTTGTGAATTCTTTCTCAACTTCGGAAAAAATTTTGAATACGATATCTCTTAATTTCCAGCCTGATTCTGCTCTTGTATTCTGTAATCTAAGTAATAAACAAATATAGGTACACACTCTTCGGAAAATGAAGACCTCGCCGAAGAGTTCAGTTAACGTAGTATACCAAAGCATACCCGAATAGAGTTAGACCGAGAGCAAGCAAGAAAAACGTCGTATGATTTGCGAAACGCTAAAACTTTTTTCGAAGTTAGCCAGTGTTATCAAGAACACGGAGACTCAAGTATGACGGCTCGTAGGTGCCGGCCAACTGAAATCTTGCGTTGGGCCCCGAATTTTCCTCAACGCTCCCTTACACAAAATTAGTGCACCTTCTGATTTGTTTGTTGTCACCCTGACATATTTGTCCAAGATAAACAGAGACTTTATGTCTATGAAGATGAATCAATAGTGTTTTACCTGAATATTATAACTTGACATATCACATGGAGGATTTTCCCATTTATGTGAATATGTTTCCTAGATGAAAGGTTAATTTTCTGAATGAATGGGTCTAGAGTCAGTACACCAATACGAAGCTTTCCTCTCTTATTTTATTGTTACCATTCGCCTAGAGTTCACTGAAATTTTTACCGAAACAGTGTCCCTTCACTGTTTTTGTTGTTGTTCATATCATTCATCGATACCTTGTAGCTTATATTCGTTAAATGATGTTAATTATAATGTTAATAATTTGTTCATCACTCTCTGTGCTTGTATGGTTTCATCAGCAGCGGGATTCAATAATGTCACGTCTTAAGGTTGGCGCTCACTTAGGTGCGTCATTTGCCGCCGAAGAAGTTTGCAGAGTATCGCATCGCCCTAGTGGGCGGTGATCAGCGAAATGACGCTTCGTCTCTCGACGAAGTGAGCGTTAAGCCATATGCCCGATTGCACCGTTCGTCTAAGCAACGTTTAAGCCCTGAAATGACGTTTCATCAATGGAATAAACGTCACTTAAGGGCTTAAACGTTGCTTAGACCAACGGTGCAATCGGGCATAACACTTTCTTCCTTTCTTTGATCTCAAAAGTGGGAGTTGTTCGCACGTTGATAGTCTTAACGTTGAAATAGATTTTTTTCCAATGACGTTATGTGTATCCAGCTACATTGCTTTCCACCTGAATTTCTGCATAAGATTAAAAAATTTAATCAATATTCACTTCTCCCGATCCGGGATGAAAAGCTCTTTTGTCGTGAGATACGCAGGTGAGCCAAGCAAGTGAGCTTGAGCTCACTATTCCAAACCAATTTGAAGAATTAAGAACGAATATGCATTGATAACGACATTATTCGCAATCTATAATCCAAAACCATCTTCAACTGTCTTCGCCAATATTTGTGCCAGAAATATGAATATTCCTAGGCAGAATCATGATTCATTATTCAGAATGGATCATTGGAACGAGAAGTGCAGTCAAAGTATGTTATTTGAAAAAATCAAGCTGAATTAACCAATTATTTAGTTCGATACGTGACACAGTGGACTCTTGACAGGTCTGCAACCCTGCGTAGAGGTTGTACTATGGAATATGCTAAGATCGCTCCACCCCAACCAAATATAGAGTTACTTATTTCAGCTTCTTTGAAATGAATCATATTAACTGAAAAATTGAACGTTAATTCTAATCAGACTATCCATTCCAATATCTAAGATATCATTCGCAAAAACTAGGGTCTTATTTCTTGATATAGGTACGTATATTCATAGCTCAACAGAGCTTTATAAAAATATAATATCAGAACTCTAAAAGGACCTTCATTTATTATACTTGGTATTGACCCTAACTGATTTGTTCGCCCTAAAAATATTATTTTACTAGTTTTCCTAATATAAAATTTATTGTTCAATTTTAGAATGTTCCGGATTTGTCAGTTGATCAACATTCACGCAATGCTCTTTTAGCGACATATATTCAGTATCAATGCAATATACCTCATCCAATGGGCACTAGCAATCAGAGTTCCCCCGAATGGGAGATGCGCTCTAACATGGCAAGGAGTAACTCCAATCCGGATCTGGAGGTTGCACAACTACACCAATACAAAGGTCTTGACAGAGCTGCTAGTATGAGAGTTCCAAACGCTGAGCTCATAAGTCCGAATTCTGGTACTTGTCAGCGAATTTTACATCAGGAGTTGGTACTGCAATGGGTGGTGTCTAGTGGAAGATGTAAGGATTTGGCTAATCAAAATGCATGGTTTCTGTTCGAGCTGACTGTGAAATCTATGGTTGAGCATTTGGCTCATACAGGGAGCCTGAATGCTCCTAGAAAGTTGAGGTTCAGTGAACACTTCCTGGGAGATATTTCCAATTTACTGCAAATTATAACAGGTAAAGTTTTTAGTTTATAAGTATTAAGAGGAGATCTGCATTAAAAAACTATGAGCCCGAAATACAACCATTCAATAGTGAAAGTTGTAAAAACAACGGCCGCTTTTCTTCCGCAATTTCATTCTCATTTGAACTAATGAAAATTTTCAGATTAAATAATACAGGGTGTTTCATCATAAACTGGACAAGTATATACAGGGTGTTCTGATTTGTTTCCGACAAACTGAAATGGGTAATAGATCACATCATTGTAAGCAAAAAAATTCCTATGAACATGGATCCGGAAATGATTCGTTTCCGAGATACAGGGTTTTCTTTAATATCTTTCGACTGATTCCAAATAATTGCATGAAAGTTAGTACCTTCGAGAAAATAAAAAACTCAGTATTCGTAAAGCATCCCAACAACTCAATATTTCAGGAAACAGAATATTCAGAACACTTAAAAACAACAATTACCTACATAGCATATCGCTTCTACTCATTAGTGGGCAATAGAAAATCCGCATGCATTTCACCTTTGAAATTTTCAAAATGAATTTAAATTAAATATTTGAAAGGGAATAATTTTCGGAGAAGTTTTGGGACCCTTTGGTTTTAAATGCATTTTTCTCTGAAACGATTGATCCTAGCGACTTCGATAAGGTATATCATTTTTAAGTAAAAAGGATGAGAAAATCGATTTTTTAATTCCAAAACGGTGTACAGGGTAGCACAAAAAAGTTGCTATGGTCTACATGGGTTGAAATGGTTGCCGGTGGCACCCTCTATAAAATACAATTAAATCGACTATAAATTCGAATTTATTGTCCCAAAAACCCCTGTATAAAAAATTTCATGAAAGGATTTCGAAGCAGTCAAAACATATTAAAGAAAACGCGAATTATTTCTTCAACTTTAACACCCTGTATCTCGGAAACGAAGCATTTTCGGACCCATGTTCAACGGCACTTTTTTGCTTAAAATGTGATCTATCACCCATTTTAGTTTGTCGGAAACAAATCAGAACACCCTGTATATATTCGTGTCGAGGACATCGGTAGAATAATTTTTGCCTTATACAATTTCTGTGAAAAATTTCTTCGAAAATCGAACACAATTTTTTTACATGTCTTGAGCGATAAAAGAATTTCACCCGAATTAATTAAATAATAATCGACCCTAGAACTCAAAACAATTTTTTTTTATTATTTCAGAGGTCTGAACGAAACATTTGAATGACTGTAGTAACTAAACCGTTTGCTATTTTACAATAATTCTGTTTTCATATTCACGATTGATAATGAAAGAAGTACAATTGTACAAAATTTCATCCATTTCGGGTGAATTTTGTTATCGCTGTATTGCAAATTGTGTTCGATTCTTGAATACATTTTTTCACAGAAATTCTTAAAATCTCTCTGTACAATTCTCTTCATAGACATTTGATTGATCTCATTTTTCAGGTGAAATCATAGCACTATCCACTGGAGATATCAGAAGAGCTCACAAACTCAACTCAGCCCTAGCATTCTTCTTCTTCGATCTCCTTTCCATTTCTGATAGAGGCAATGTTTTTCACTTATTGAGAAATTACAACAAGCACTTGCAAACTAAAATAGCTTCTATTCAAGATCCATCGATTCTTATTGAATTAAAATTGGAGTTTATGAGGATTATCTGCAGTCATGAACATTACGTGGCATTGAATCTACCTTTTGCTTCACCTTTCATGTCATCTGGTGCCGGAGTTTCTCCAAGTCCTAGTGTAACCAGCAGTACAAGTCAGAATTCCTTCTTATCTGGTGCACCCCCAAGTCAAGACAGATCTAGTGCTTTTGCAGAGTTATCACCTGAATATAGGCAACATCATTATTTGTCCGGTTTGATTATGTCAGATGTGGCAACAGTTCTACTGGAAGTACAGTAAGTTCTTTTTATTTTCAGTAATTTATAGCGTGAATTGAGTAAGTTGATTCTACAGATTAATATGAAAAACCCTTTCATTAAAATATTTTTGATCGGAAGCTCGTCGGACGAGGCTGGTACATTCGGCAACGCTGATTTTTTTACGTTATGGCAGTAAATACTGACAACCTAAGATAAAAAACAAAGGCCTACTTTGCGCTCAATAATATTCGAACGGAGTATACAAGCAAGAGATGCAAGAAAATAGAATGATAGTTATTTCATACATGTGTATACTGCAGTGAGACCTCGTGTCATCTTGAATTCCATATGCCGACTAACGACAGTACACATTTCTCGAATATATACTCCGTTCACGAAAGGTTGAGCCGTCGGTTGGCCATGGAAATTTGGCATATTCCACTGTGTATATTAAAATTTTAGGTTATGTTCTTTATTTTCTTGTCAGATCGATACGCAATGTTGTCAATATTGCATAGAGTTCTCTGATAACTCGCAAGCTCCTCGGACGAGACCGGGTACATTCGGCAACATTGACTTTATTTTACTTTATGACAGTAAATACTGCCAACTTCAGATAAATAAAGAAACGCCAACTAGGCGCTCAACCTTTCGTGAACGGGCTATACATATTATCATCAAAAGTTAGAAGCGAGTGAATATAGCGATCCACGTGAGGTTTATGTTTGTATCGTTCTCAAGGATCTAAGATAAATGTCAAATACGTTTTCAAATTTAAGAACTAAGAGCCACCGAGTAGATGAGAACTCACAGATTGTTTAGTAGCAACTGTGATCACACACGGTTTCTTTACATGGCAACAAGCCAAAACGCCAGCGATTTAGCGTTTAAAGTAGCCCAGCTTTCAATTTCGTCGCAGCTTTTTTAAAATCAGATTGTTGGCCTTTGAACACGATTACACTGAGAGAATTTACAATCAGCTTCTAAATTCGCTCTGTAGCAGCTTGTAAAGTAAGTGGCACGCAAAAATTAAAGCACTCATGTGAAATTTCAAATTTCTCTTGCCACAATATAGCAGTTATCTAGAAGTTCGATTTATATCTACTGTATATCAGCGAAATATGGAACTGTTATTCGCTCAAAAATGAGTTTTTCTTCGAGAAAATATTCTGATTTTTCTTTCTAGAAATCAACAACTTCAAGGGAAAGCTGTAGATACCATAAAATCTCTTTTGATATGGCATGACAGTGATCCTAGATACAGTTCTCCAGAAGCTAAAAGACGAGTAGCTGCCTTATATCTTCCAATACTTTCGATAACCATGGATTGTTTGCCCTTATTACATCATTTTAAAATTGAAAAACTAGATCGATATATCAATGATGAAAGTGGACCTTCTAATATAAATCAGGCAGTGGCTTTGGCAATCGCTGGTAAACTGACTGCTGGAACATGTGATACATTTTCTTCGGTAAGTGATATCGCTATGAAATTTGTAAATGATGCGTAAAATATACCCTTCTCGAAGGTAATAATAATTTAAATGAGAAAAAAAGGTATAAGTAAAATAAAAACGCTATCCTCATTTGAGGACGCTGGGCTGTCACAGGATTCATTTTTTTTTCAACAAATTATACATTTTCATTAATGAATAAAAAAATTCTTTTTTCTCCAACCATCAAAAAATGTTGACATTTTTGTACTATTTTCAGGTGCAAAAGTCATAAATTCCCTTACCGTACAAAAATTCACTCGTTACTTAGCAACACTTTTAATCCTAGGATTAAAAACGCTACTTTTAATCCTTGGATTAAAAGTAATTGCATTCGACGTCTACTTGACAATCACTGTCATTAGCATGTATTCAAATTTATAACCAAATTATTAACGATTTTTGACAAAAACCAATTTTATTGTAATTTTGACTTGGTTGGAGGAAAAATAGTATATATTATTCGGACTAAAAGTGCCTATTTTAACTCACAATTTTGCATTCGCTCGGCTGCGCCTCTCAACTGCAAATATTGCTCGTAAAAAAATATGCACTTTTAATCCTTTTAATATAATATACTATTTTCTGTGACGGGAAAAAATGTGACATTTTATATCTCTTGACAGGTCACAAAATATGACTTTTTACGAAATTACTTTTTTCCCTGTCAAAAAAATGATTCTCTATGTAGCCGGGAAAAAAGTACTCACTTTTTTCCCGGGGAAAAAAGTAATTTCGTGAACAGTTATATTTCTTTCACCATTAAATGGTCGTTTTTCCTGTCACAGAAAAAAATAGTGTATTATACACGGGAAAAATGTTAGATTTTAGCTCTCGGCTTTTTGTCTCCCTCTGCTTCGCATCGGGAGACAACACAACCTCGAGCTAAAATCTTATACTTTTTTCCTATGTATAATAAATAACTATTTTTCTCAATAATATTTCACATTTATTGCACGACGTGAGATGAGGTGGCCGGGAGTTGGTTCGGTAGATGTGGACGAACACAGAGCGTATTATGCAGGAGCACAAGATGGCGTTTGTGAATGGCGTGGGCATCATTGTCACCAAAGAGATAGCGCGAAGTGTCATAAACTTTGTCCCATTCTCGGAAAGAGTCCTTCTAATACAGATTAGCGCCCGACCAGTAAATCTAAACATCATCCAGATTTATGCCCCTAATGCAGATAAGGATGAGGGGGAAGTTGAGGAATTGTACAGGAATGTCGCCCAAATACTCGAAAAGCTACCCAAAAAAGAAGTTAACATCATCATGGGGGACTTTAATGCAAAGTTGGGAACTGGAGAAAAAACCGAGCTCATCGGGCCATTCGGTTTGGGAGAGAGGAATGTGAGAGGAGATATGCTCGAGAAATTTACAGACGAACACGACCTTGTAGTCCTCAACACACAGTTCAAACAACCACCGCGGCGTTTATATACATGGAGATCGCCCCTCGATAAACCTGGTAGAATAGTCAGAAATCAAATAGACTACGTACTAATCAACAAGCGGTACAGAAACAGCTGCTTAAGTATGAGAGCAGATATGCAAACTGACCACGTGCCAGTCATCGGAAAATTCAAAGTGGTTATGAAGAAGATAAAGAAAACTGTTCCATTAAAAGTTGACCTTAGACAGCTGAAAAACGGGAAGATTAAAGAATGTGTAGAGAAAGAGCTGAATGCAGCAATGGCAGAAACAACAGAAGATAGCTCAGTAGAAGAACAATTGAATCACCTGAAAAGTAAAGTGGAACACATTAAAGAAACTATTCTGAAGGAAGACGGACAAAGAGTAAAGAAGAAAACCTGGATGACAGATTACATATTAGACCTAATGGAAGAGAGAAGATTGAACAAGAATAACACCATAGAATACAAAAGGATAAACAACATCATAAGGAGCGAAATACGAATGGCCAAAGAAGGGAACAGAGGGAGAACTGTGAGGAGATAGAGGCACTGCAGTTGAAATATGACTACTTTAACGTCCACCGGAAGGTGAAGGAAGTCACTGGACAAAGAGGGAATACAAACTTCGGGAAGCTAGTTGACGCTAACGGGAACATCATTGTAGACATGGAAGAGAAGAAGAAGACGTGGAATAGGTACATAGAGCACCTCTTTGAGGATAATAGAGGGAACCCCTCAGATCCCCGGAGTAACACAGATAGTGGACCAGAAATAATGGAATCAGAAGTGAGGGCAGCTATAGAGCAGAGCAAAGAAGGAAAGCAGCAGGACCTGACAACATCCAGACAGAGTTCCTGAAGCTTCTGGATGAAAATGGGTTGAAGAAGATCACCAAACTTTTCAACAACATCTACAAATCAGGTAAAATACCACAAGAATGGCTAGTCTCAGAGTTCATTGCACTGCCAAAGAAACAAGGCGCAAAACGATGTGAAGAGTATCGAACGATAAGTCTGATGAGCCACCTGCTGAAATGCTTTCTCAAAGTCATCCATAAGAGAATATACAACCGATGCGAGAACCTAATCTCTCGAAACCAGTTCGGGTTCGTCAATGCGATGGGAACCAGAGAAGCACTCTTTGCTGTCCAAGTCCTTGTCCAGAGATGCAGAGACGTTAACCGTGACGTGTACTGCTGTTTAATTGACTACGCCAAGGCATTTGACCGAGTTCAACATGGCAAAATGATGGAAATACTCAAGAAGACAGGGATCGATACCAATGACCTAAATATCATAAGTAGCTTGTACTGGGGCCAGTCAGCAACAATGTGAGACGACGGAGAAACAACTGAGACCGTCAAAATAATGCGAGGAGTGAGGCAGGGATGTGTACTCTCACCCCTGCTATTCAATATCTACTCCGAACAGATTTTTAACCCTCTCTTTCCCACTGCTTGCATTTGGCGTCATTCACATTTTTGCATAGGGATGTATTGTTGGTTGCCAGGATAGATTCTTAACGTTCAGTTCGTTTTTAAGACATACTACGGCGTGCCAGATAGTGCTTCTTTATTTCCTCCAGATCCAATTTGAAATTTTGGGTCGTTGCAAAGTTACGTGATTTGTGCTGTAATATTCAGGTTGATGAAATCGTAAGTATTGAAGTTAATTATGATTGAAAAAATATGAAGCATATTCAAACACTATTTGTGATTCCGTAGGAAGTTTTCTCCTTCAAAATATCTCATCAAAATAATTTTATGACTCAAACAATATTTGACTTCATTTGGAGTCAATGGGAAACTCAATATAATTTTTTTTATATTTCTCCAGATGTCGTGTGACTCGTATGTGGGACTATCGGAAAAAGAAGCTGCTGAATTACTACTGCTTTTGGAGGGAGATGTTTCTGTTGTTGACGAGTTAGATGATGATGATGATGAGGCGGAAATGTAAAAAAATTATTACATGATATGAACGTATCTCCTATCAACGCTGTTCTAGAAGACAATATAAACCTTGATCCCATACTGAATACAGATGAAGACGATATTCCATTGGCCACACTCTTTCCTTCACGAAAAACCACAGACTTTCGAAAAAAATCTTCCAAGTATGATATTGCTCTTTGCGTGACCAAAGATAGCTGCTTCAAGCTTTTCCATATCAAGTCATAAGTTGTGTTATATTTAATATTATTATTAATTTCCTGATATGTATTTCCATTTTTAGTTATATAGAAAGAATGTTTACTATTGTTTTTGCAAAAGTTTATTGATTTGAGTTTCATAAAAAATGTTTATCTTAATAAGGTTTTATTCCCACTGATTCCATATGGCATCAAAAAAATTTTTTTTTCATATCGCATTCTAAAAAATTTAAATAGTATATTTCGAGTTTTATTCTCGGATAGAGATGTATTGCGCCGGTAATAATTTTTTCGAGCCAACCAGAATATCTTGAAGAAACTTGGGAAAGAAAGGGTTAAAGAAGGCTCGACGACGAAGAAGAGGGCATCTCAATAAATGGAAAGAAATTGAGTAATATAAGATACGCGGATGACACCATCGTGTTCGCAGATAGCCCACAAGCACTGCAACAACTTATCAACAAGATAGCAAGAGTCAGTAAGAAATATGGTTTGGACATAAACATACAAAAGACCAAAATTATGGTCATCAGCAAAAACAAGATCGACAACATCCATTTATACATCAACAACCAGCCAATAGAGAGAGTATCACACACCACGTACCTAGGAACACTTATAAACGAGAACTGGGACACAACTCAAGAAATCAAAATTCGAATCGCCAAGGCCACAGCCGCCTTCAACAAAATGAGCAAACTCTTCAAAAGCCATGATCTTACACTGGAAACAAAAGTTAGACTTCTCAGATGTTACATCTTCTCTATCCTCTTGTACGGGACAGAATCTTGGACACTCAATGAAAACACATCAAAGAGAATAGAAGCCTTCGAAATGCGACTCTATCGAAGAATGTTGAGGATATCATGGACCGAACATATCACTAATGAAGAGGTACTAAGAATGATGAATAGCGAAAAGAAATTATGAACACCATCAAGATCCGGAAATTGCAGTATCTGGGCCACATCATGAGAAACGACTCCAGGTACTCTTTACTCCAGACAATCATCCAGGGAAAAATCGATGGAAGAAGAGGTCCAGGAAGGAGAAGAATATCTTGGCTGCATAATCTTAGGAAATGGACCGGAAAAACATCGGCCGAGCTCTTCCGCATTGCCGTAAACAAAGTAAGGCTTGCCATGCTGGTTGCCAACATCCGTAACGGATAGGAACCACAAGAAGAAGAAGAAGCACGACATCACTGTTTCAATGTTTTGTTGTGATATTTAGGAAAACAATGCGAAAGGCCACTCCGCATTTCACACAAAATGTCCTTGGTTTCCCTGTACATCTTTCGAATTGACAAGGCGCTGATTTTTCAGTTTGCTCAGAACATGTCCAAGATTATCATATCTCACGTCATGGAAATATTGACTTTTTGAGGTGGTAGGAAATGATAAAGGATGCCCTTCAAAACTCTTCTTCCATAGCCCAATTTGAGGTATGTTACGTCAACTTGTCGTCTGAAATCTTTATGGAAATCGATTGGGTTCCATTTATTGGCCAATAGAGGATGCAGGATTTCACAATTGCCATGTCAATCATCCTTGTGAAAAAGGAACAGTACCACTTTTTTCTCTCCAATCGAGGTGGTCGACACCTTCCAAATATTTATTGTAGTTGTTTACTACGAGTGGTTGTGGAACAGCTACTTTTTTTTCTCGACTCCATCGTTGAACATTCACAAATGGTTCCATAACGTCGAAATTAGTTACCAAAGAAAGTCTTAAATCAACCTGAAATAATATCACGAACTATGTAGTCAAAACCCAGCGTCCTATTTTGAGGACACATATACAGGGTGAGTCTTTGACTTGTACATATATTTTAACCGTATATTCCTGGGGTCGAAAGAAACACTTTTTTTCCTCTACCATTTTTTCCGATTCGGCCTAAATAAGAAGATATAGCCCTTTTTTGTTTTCAGAATGAGCTATGCCGCCACTGGTAACTACCACTGAATTTTTGCAAGTAAGAGATATAGCATTCAAACCTTTGAAATAAACTATTGTATCAAAGAAACGAGTAGATATACCATTCGAAATTTTGAAATAAGCTGCTGTATTAATGAAAGAAATATGAACTCACCTTTTCAATACCAGTTGTTTATTTTCTAATGCAATGATTGATTCATCCAAAATTTTACTGGTGATGAAAAGCAGAATAATCTCTCTTGATGTATACTTCATTTTTGATTATATCGGATTAACTGTTAAACCACCTATTCTAGCTATAGCATTCATTTCCAATATCTCTTGAAATCTTCCAAAATCAAAACAACAACTCAACCATAACACGCATGACATTTCACGTTCATAAACACCAGTTGGGCGATTGAATTTCAAGGGGTGTCCGCATCATAGAACAAACTTTTCTCTATGGTCCGCATGGTGAAAGTCACAGACGTGACACTAGATTCTTTGACATCAGTGTTCTGTGGTCAGTTGTTTTTCAAAATCATACGACTTCATGAATAATAACTTATTAAGGTCATTTTAGTAGTAATAAATATGATGAATAATATGAGAAATGAACGTATTCTAACGTAATTTAAATTTGTATCAACGTATGTCAAAGCTCAACGAAACAAAATTGCAATAGGTGGTGTAGAAATTTGCTTGAATAGATAAGGATTAACACTGAAGAAGTATAGAGGTGAGCTTATTTATTGTAACCCCATTGTTAAAGAAAATCCGCTAGTTCTCTTACCATTCATCATTCCAGATAACAAATTCTCGAAATATTCTTGTCAAAGTGACCACATAGGGAAAATTGAATTCTGTGAATATTTTCGACAGAGTTGCATTCAGCCAAAGTACCCAATTTTTCGAATTTTTAAGATTTTTTCTTTCTTTCAACATCGAATTACTCGGAATTTTGTAGTCGGGAAAGATTAATCATATTCATGAAAAACTATGTTTCAAAAATCATTTCATTTGAAGGAATCGTTTGCGAGATATTACTGAAAATTTATGCTTTCCATGGATTTTCAACAGCCTGTATCTTTGTAACCAGACCGAATCGGAAAAAATGGTAGAGGAAAAAAGTGTTTCTTTTGACCTCAGGAATCTACGGTTAAAATATATGTACAAGTCAAAGACTCACCCTGTATATACTTTGTCATCACTTCATGAAGAAAGTAATGCAAAATAACTGAATACCATATTACCGTAATAGTTTCACTAGTATAGAAAGACTATTTATAAATATAAAACTACTCACCAGCAAAAATTGATAACAAACGTACACTATTCATTTCGACCATGAATGGATTGACAAATGTCAGAAATTCAAAGCTGCACAATTTCGAAGAACAAAAGATTTTTTAGTTGAAATTGATCAGGGTAACTGAAAATAGTTTCAAATGAACTGTCAAATATGTAAACATATGGAGGGAAGCTCCATCTTTTCCTTATCGCAAAAAGTAATAGCCGTCCTCAAATGAGGACGTTGAGCGCTAATGGGTTAAATTGGATTACACGAATGAGAATTATTTGCTCAATGTAAGAATTCTTCGCGCTTTTGTTTCCAGAGAAAGAATGTGTACTAGTTTAATTCAGATGTTTTAATTTTCTGATTTTAAGTCTATTATGGCCCCATTTCATTCCATTGATATCGCCTTTTCTTGTTGATCTAAGAGTCTCAGCAACCTACGAAGGCAGTGCATCAGCACACGTTCTAAAGTGAAGAACTATGGAACAAATCATTGCTACTTGCGTACCAAGTTGCGAGTTCTAGTGATCGAAGCATAAGGAGTAAATTAGCCATCTTTTGAGCGAAAAGGGTTTAATTTCGATCACCTAGTCATCATATTTTGCAAACAGCGAAATGGCGTGAAGTGTGTAAAGATATAAAGAAAGATATCACATATTATCATCAATTTTAAAATAAAAAAAAACAAAATTCACAGTAAAGGGTGCCTTATCTATAGGTTTTGAAACATTGTCGGTTCAAAAGGGTCAGAGGTAGTTGAAAGAACATAAATCCTATTATGAATCCATTAAAAACTTCTTGAAGGATGATATGAAAGAGTTTACTCCCATTGTTATGAATTCAGCTGGAAACAACATTAAAGGTGAAATATCTTTTGAACAGACATGTACTGAAACGTGACATTGAAAGATCCTACCTATATCTTATTAAATGAGAGTGTAAATATGAAATGGAATTAACTTATCATCAGAGGATAGTGCCTTTTTTATAGTGTGCGTCTATTCTTCACGAGCCAAGCAAGCTCGCGATTTTTGGTTCGTTTTCCAGGATAAAACTTCCACATGCCGAACATCAAGCTTACACAACTAATATGCACACTTTGAAGCCTGTTCTCCTCAACAATGTAGAAACAATTACCATAAATCACATCAGCATAATTCAGTCGTAGGAGAACTAAAGAGTCTCATCTTGTTTGATAATTTATCCCTGGACTTGGGAACTCTCAGATAAATACAACTTATAACGATATATCAAAAGAGACAAAAGTTCGAAAACCTGCTCCTGAATGAAAACAACAAATATAAAAGGTTAAATGAAACAGATTAAACATGGTTATTTTCTTCCCCTATACTTACAGTATATTAATCTCATATACTTATAAGAATGTGAATGTGATAAAAAGTTTGAAGCCAACGTAGTAGGCTTTCACGCTACTTAACCCGGAGGAATAGTCCAAACTGCTCAAACTACCAAACAAAATCGAACGTTATGTTGCCGTCAAATTGAACTTTGAAATTTGGCACTTGTACAGTAATGCTCATCCCTCTGCGTCATTCTGACTTCCAATTTTCAGAGCATTTTGAATGAAATTCACTATATAGGTCTTATATACAGGGTGTCCTATAAAATATGGGAAATATCTCGGATTCAGATAGAACATAAAAAAATAAGATGACGAGTTTCCATAATTTCTAGCGGCCCTCCCTACTAAGATACGACCTCCTAAATGACGCAATTGGAAATTCATTTTATTGGAACAAATTTCAATTACTTACTTTCTTCTTTCATAATTGTTTTTTTCGAAAACGGTTCATTTTATCGACACTAAACAAGAGTACCTTTTCTTTAGCTTAATGTTCAAGGTATCCAAATTTGTTTTTTTATCATCTTATCATAATGAGTGTTAAAAATATAAGCATTAAAATGTACAACTCAGTCCGCCCCTGGTAAACTGAACAAGCTAATTGAAATTTGAGTGCGGTGATTTAAGAGGTTCTTAATACTATAAATCATATCAAATTTTCATCAAATTATATCGAGTAAATTGAAACTTATTCCACTGAGCGGATTTCCAATGGCGTCTTAGATTTATTTAGAAGGTCATATCTTCGTAGGGAGAGCAGCTAGGAAAAAAAATCATGGGAACTTGTCATCTTCATTTTTTATGTGCTATCTGATTCCTAGAGATTTTCACATTTTCCGGGACACCCTGTATATACAGAATGTTTGGTCATGACTTAGCAATAATTTAAGGGCATCAAATATACCTAATTTTATCGACAAAAATACCCACATTGGGTAATTTAATCCATCAGTTTTGGAATGGCCCCCATTTTAAATTTACTTTTTTATTTTAGTTTACCCTTCCAAATAATATCGGTTTTCTCTGGACATAAAGGTCCTACAGATGTGAAAAAAATATCTTTTGAAAGTTGATACTACCACCTTTTATCAAAGCGAGACAATATGAAAACATTCAACTTAGAAATGTCATAAAAAATCCTTTAAACAAATTTCAGTGAAAAAATGTACTGATTTTCTTAGTAAATCCGCAATAGTACAAGAACTAGCACATTGAAGTATAATTTTTTTTCAATGAGTTAACACGCAAAGATATTAGCTACAAAACGATACCAACATAATTTCTGTAAATTACATAATTAGAAAGTATTTGCTGTTCGAACATGACCCTTATGAAAATTGATAAAATAAAATAAAACTCTGTAATGTACTTTCGATAATTTTTAATGATCAAACAAACAAATTAATCATAAAAATTGCCCGAAATGGCCGCCTCTGCTTTTAGACAGGCAGTCGCCATCATGACGACCTGTAGCAACAAAAAAAGTTTGGGGCGTTGCATAGTGGTCATGTTCGAATAGCAATAACTTTCAAATTATGTTACATACAGAAATGATGTAGGTCTTGTTTTATAGCTGATATCTTTACGTGTTGAATCATTGAAAAAAAATATACTCCAATGTGCTAGTTCTTGTACTATTGCGGATTTACTGAGAAAATCAGTATAGTTATTTTCCTAACAAGTGCGGAAAGTGATATTTTCCGCACGAGTTAGGAACAATATTTTTTCTACAAGCGCTTATACGAGATCGATTTCAACACACAGATCAAATGTGAATTGATCATTCTAAATACACATGAATGACAAAAGTCTCTGACAAGTCGTTACCATTGTACTCTCATCGTTTCCATAGTAACGTCGTCGGTGGCATAGAGATATATCATTATTCAGTTTATTCTTTAGAAAAAGCGTGCGAGAAAAACCCTTGCTAATCATTACCACACGCATTTGCGTGCGGTAATGGAAGCAAGGGGTTTTCCCACACTGTTTGGCAATGTGACTCTTTACGAATTGAAATACAGCAATCCGATATTGAATCGTAGTGCGGATTGCAATTGGATAGTGAGATATGGTTTTGACTCATCTTTTACTACGTGTTTCATTTTTTAGTATATCGGTACTTGCACTTTGACATAACATGGAACATGATTCCGATGATACTGGCGTGATTATAGAGTACTGTACGTGCGGAAAGAGAATGAAAGTGCACGCTTGTAAAAAAGTTTTTTACTACAATTTTTTTTTAAGAATTTTTTTTATGGCATAATCTAACTAAATGTTTTCATATTGTTCTACTTTGATAAAAGGTTGTAGTTTCATCTTCCGAAAAACATTTTTTTCACATCTGCAGGACCTTTATGTTAAAAGAAATCGATATTATTTGGAAGGTCGAAGAAAACAAAAAAGTAAATTTATAATGGGCTACTCCAAAACTAGGAGGGTAAACGTCCCAATGTGGGTGTTTTTGTCGATAATATAAGGTAAGTATATTTGATGCCCTTAAATTATCGGTAATTCATGACCAAACACACAGTATATAATTAAACACAACTTTTTCTTCGCATGATGAACAACATCCCGATGCTATCGACTTCTGAACACAACTAGAATCCGCCTTGGTTTATTCGATATGGCATTTTTTTTAACCGAATAGGGTGCTAACCTAACCTACCCTAACCTAACCTAACCGAATAGGGTGCAGGGTGATTCACTTATCTTGGTAACCAATTTTATTTCGAAAAGGGATGAATATTCCTTCATGTTGACTTGAGATGCGCGTAAAAGTCGGAGAAGAAAATTAAGACGCCAGGCGTCACGGCGTTATCGTTTTTTCTCTAGAAGCATACCTTTTTTATTGAGACATTCAAAAGAAACAGAAAGATTCTTCCGAATACCATTCTTCTTTATTTCTCAGTGTCAGGGACCTGCAGCGTGTTTTTGTTGATTCTATTCCATTTAGTTCTTCTGTATCGTGACCGTTTGCCTTGATTTAGAGACGTAGATCTTAAAATCAAGAAGTATTTGTAACAAACCTTTTTTCAATTATTACATTCATCAAATATTATATTTTATTGTTATAAAATTGATTTTAAGAAACACAACCATATCTATGTCTGTGAATTGAGGTATACGGTCGCAATACAGAAAAAAATAAATGGAATAGAATCAACATATAACACGCTGCAGGTCGCTGATGGTGAGAAATAGAGACAAATGGTGTTCCGAAGAAAAATTCAGAATTAAATATTGCTTCAAATGTCACAATAACAAAGGTATGTTTCTGGAAAAAAATGATAGATTTTAATTAATTTTTTCCTCCGGCTTCTACGCACCTTTCAAGTCAACATTGACTTGTTACGAATACCCTCAACAGAATGGAAAAAATATTCACCCGTTTTCGAAAAAAAATTTAGATTACCAAGATAAGTAAATCACCCTGTACAATAGTTGAAATCTTCCTTTTTCACGACGAAATTCGAGTTGTTCTGAAATAATTCAACCACTTTTTCATAAATGTCTTCTTCAACTTCGAAAATTCCATGAAGCAAAAAAGTATCCCTATTATTGGATGCGTGATATTCATCCCTGAAATAATTCAAGTCGGTCATCAGCAATTCGATCTCATAAATAAAGGAATTCTTTAACTGGTCAAACTTCTCACATATTCCTTCGATATCATATACTTCTTGATTTATTTTCCCACTATTCAATTCAGATTGGAAAGCAGACATCCTTTGTGTGAAATTGGAGTTTAACTCATCCAGCCTCTTTTCCAGATCTCTATTGGAATCCATTTTTCAAAATTCAAACTACGCGCAAGAACGGATAAATAACGCAACGCTTCTTCAAAAGTACGATGTACAGGTTTGGAAATTCACATCGAAAATATACGAAATGCATCAGAGAGAGAATTTTGCTTTACAGTTGAACGATGGTATTATCGAAAGGTTCACTTGATTTGTAACTCTCTGAATAAACGACCGATTGGATTAATGTAGTTTGGTCTCTCTCTCTCTTATCGTTGGAAGTGGCTTAATCGAGCAGTATGGTAGGGAATAGGGCATAGACTCAATACGTCGGACTGCCCGTGTTATTCGATTTGACAGAGATGACCATATTATTTGATCATTGGACCATCTATCGCGTCAAACGAAAGAGAAATATAGCACGTTTATCTGCCGAGTATACCATTGTCCAACTGCACGGCAAAACTCTTTTTCTAATGCATTGAATATCGTATGTTTCCGATGATAATTTCTGAACCTGTATGTACGTCCGGTCACTTGCAATTCATATGCAAGAATCATAATATTAATATATATTATGTACTATTGTTCATTATACAAGGGTGACAAGAACACACTCGGCAAACTTCTCTTCACTTAACTTCAAAGAAAATTCAACAAAGCAACCAACGTTCCGTTTTGAAATAGGTTCAATTAATGCCTTCAGTTTCCAGTTTATCTTTTATTATGAATCAAAGTTGGTGAAACTGTTTGAACATATCGTTTTTGTGTATTTTATGATCTCTGTATATAACCTCTCAGATTTATAAACATTAATATAATAATTGGTAAATATTTAGATAACGGTGACCAGCAGATATCGACCAGATTTTAGTGTCATTGTATTCATTGAGTCTTCCTGAACAACATTAGTGAAACCAAAATGTGGCGGTCTGTCTTAGTTTAGAAGATATGGCCCCCAAAGTTCCAAAAATGTTCCATCTTCACGTCACTATTTCACTATAAAAACACAAAAACACTGCTCCGATTTGATCTATAAATCACCCTCGAACATTCACATAACGATTCGAATAGTTTCATTTCAGGTAGATTCAATAATTAACGCAAAAACATCGAAATTCTAGAGGTACCACGTAACCACACTTTTGGCGGAAAGTTTGGCACCGCCGCATATTAGTTCTTTCGGGAGTGACATATGAACAGCTGTTTTAGAATCAGCTGATCGGAAACTGTTTCGGTTTGAATCTGATTTAATTAGCCTAGAATAGGTTCATATAATATAATGTCATATTCTGTGCGTACATTACCATTATTCATAAATTAATATCTGATTGGACTTAATTTCAACTATTATAAGGATATGATATAATACCTCAGATCAATAAAATACTATTTTGTTGATCTAAGTATAATATCAATAGCTATTATGTGTCTGACTGCATATTTTTTGGAGTTTCTAATGGTATAGACATATTCGTATAACACCCTTCAAAATTATTTATTAGGGGTTTTATGGAGAATAATTGTAGGCTATGAAATATTTATCGAAGTTTGAATGATTTATGTTGATATTGCCTGTTCTGATTGAGCGAGTTGTCATTCTGTTAATGTTAATTTCGATTTTAATCTTAACACTTTTGATGAATGATTCATTCAGATTTAAATATTATATAAATAATATAACTAACTACGTAAATTGAATTTTATATCTCTAAAAACTGGAAAATTCTGGCAAGTGAAGGTTTTGGGTTGTTTTCTTTTATTTATCATCTAATAGTGAAATGGCAGAAAAATAAAGGAATGAAAGGTTTATATAGTAGGGCAATCAATGGCGCAAGAATTATATTAACCTAAATTAAAATTAAAAATCCTTTATAAAGTATGCAGATAGCGACATACCCAGATCGCAATTGCTATATACAATACTTTATATGAAGATCAACTAAATATGTATAAGTAATCATAAAATAAAATATCGATATCCTGGTTTTCTTATAAACAGTTTCCAATCAGCTGTTTCAATTATCGCGCTAAGAAACGTAATTCCCGCCATCATTTTATATGACATTTGGCAAATCGTGCGCACAGATAAACAAACCCTAAGTCTTTGACAGTGCGGCGGTGCCAAACTTACCTTGCAGAACGGCGCGCTTTCCGCCAAAAGTGTGGTTACGTGGTACCTCTAGAATTTTGATGTTTTTGCGTTAATTATTGAATTTACCTGAAATGAAACTATTCGAATCGTTATGTGAATGTTCGAGGGTGATTTATAGACCAAATCGGAGCAGTGTTTTTATAGTGGAAATAGTGACGTGAAGATGGAACATTTTTGGAACTTTGGGGGCCCATATCTTCTAAACTAAGACAGACCGCCACCTGTTGGTTTCACTAATGTTGTTCAGGAAGACTCAATGAATACAATGACACCAAAATCTGGTCGATATCTGCTGGTCACCGTTATCTAAATATTTACCCTTCAACTTATTTCACGTTAGCAGTATTATAGGTATATGGGCAATACCAATATACTAATATACCAATCAAATTTTCGAAGTAAGGATACATCGGGTGTCCCAAGGTGAGTGGCTTATTGGATTATTATGGAAACTATTGATGGTAAAGATTTCAAATTTTGTGGATCGATATTTTGCCATGTAAGGTATATTTTCATAATAATTTCACATTTCCAGTGCTGCCGGATTTACGACAATTTGGCAACAACTTTGTTTTTCAAATGGGACATCCGATATCCCGTTTTTTATGATACTCTATATAATAATATTAAATATATTCACCATTACTTTTTCATACCTATTGTAGAATTCACTCCGGTAGACACTGGCTCGGCAATATCCACGAACTAACTGCTAATCGTCGACTCTCACCTGTGGTTCTGGTCTTCTGACTCATAGCATTAGTCATGAATACACGAGACAGTGTAATCGCGTACACTACATCTCTCCTATGTTGAATAAATCAAACAACAAATTGAAAATAAGAGTTTCATTCCTTTCTAATATTTTTATAAACTACAATATCAAATACTTAATCAATAATAATAAGTTAAGTGTTCCAGCAATTTGGTAACCTACAAAACAAAACTAAATATTACTATCTGCAAAACGCAGATACAGAATATCCAACATAATAACTATATAATTTTGTGACCAAACGACTTAGACCTACTTTGGGTCATTAAACAGATATGTACTGTTTACTTGTTCACTCCATCATCTTGTTTTTCATCGTCATCCTGACCCTCGTCCTCCTGCGGCACCGCTGTCCACTGACCTTCCACCCTCTTGAGATGGACAACATTCCTCCGAAGTACTTGTCCCGTTTGATCGTTCCTCACAGTTATGTCGCCCTGTCTAGATTCTTCAACAGTGTGAGGTGTGGGATTGAAGTTGGTGCTGAGTTTATTTTCTTTCTCCATATTCTTAACATAAACTTTGTCTCCTACATTTAATGTTGATTCTGTAGCTCCTCTTCGTTGGTCACCGTACTGTTTTCCCTTCTCTTTATGAATCATGTCTCTGTCTCTGACCTCCTCATCATTTCCTGAACTTTCAACCCTGTCTAATGATGGGATTTTATCACGGTTTTTTCGCCCAAAAAATAGTTCCGAAGGCGATTTACCCGTTGCTGAGTGAGGCGTACTATTATACATTATTAGATATTCCCACAAACTCTCTCTCAAATCTTTTTTCTCAAGGTGGCTTATTTTCAAACGTTTTACTATGTCTCTATTCTGTCTCTCAACCTCGCCTTTGTTGAGGCCAGTAAGGAATAGTATTGAATATTCTGATGTTGCAGCTGTCACAAAAACCTCTAAATTCTTCGCTTACAAATTGTTTTCCATTGTCTGTTTGTATTGACACGGGATATCCAAGTCTGCTGAAGATCTCTTTCAAGAGCTTTATTATTTGGGAGCTTGTCACAGATTTTGTCATTTTGACCTCTTTGTAGCGACTGTAATAATCAATCAGAACGAGCACGTATTCGTGGTTAGGCAATGGACCTAGCAAATCCATTGCGACGTCTACCCATGGTGCTACGGGGAGCTCACGTCTCTTCATTGGTGTCGGTGGATTAGGTAATCCCACCAAGGTACAGCTTTTGCAAGATTTTACCAGATTTTCAACGTCTTTATCGATTCGCGGCCACCACACCTTGGAACGTAATCGACCCTTCATGGCGACAATCCCTGGATGACCTTCATGGGCGGCGTCTAGGACGTTCTTTCGCAATTTCTGTGGTATTACGATCCGGTTACGTCTGAGCAATATATATCCATAGAAACATAGTTCGTTTTCGAAAATTTTGTAGCTTTTTGCTTTGTCGTCCCAGTCCTGTTCATAATTGCCTTTTTTCACGCCATTTATTTCTTGGTCGCTTCCAGAAAACTTGATGATATCATCCATTGAAACGGCTCGCGGTCGGGCTTGTTCTATAATCTGGTGTATGTGGATGTCTTGACCCTTCGACGGTGACTTTGAACAAACGCATAGTCGTGACAAGGAATCAGCGATATTCATTTTCCCCGGTTTATACATCAGTTTGTATTTATACGACTGTAGCCTGAGCACCCATCTCTCTATTCGGGCACAAGGCTTTGATTTAGGCCCGAATAATATCTCTAGGGGCTTATGATCTGTAATAAGATCAAATTCTTTTCCGAATAGGAATATGTTGAAGTGTTCCACAGACCAGACCAATGCCAAAGCTTCCTTTTCAGTCTGACTGTATTTCCTTTCGCACTCAGTCAAGGTCCTGTTTCCGAACGCGATTATGCGTGGACCTTTCGAATCAAATTGGATTAAGACAGCACCAAGTCCAACTGGGCTCGCGTCTGCTATTACTTGAGTTTTGTCATCTACGTCGTAGTAACCTAAGGATTGTATTTTGGTCAAGATATTCTTCAGATCTTTGAAAGCACTAGCTTGAGCTTGTCCCCAAAATGGTAGTATGCTTGTGTTCTTGCTGAGTTTCTTCCGCAACAATTCTTTTAAGGGTTCTGTTTTTGTAGCCAGGTTCGGAATCCACTTATTCACATAATTCACCAGACCAAGGAAACTTTGTAACTCCTCGACATTTATTGGAACTCTAAAATTGTTTATACTTTCAATGTATTTATTCAAAGGACGCACACCATTTGAAGTTAATTCATGGCCCAGAAAATCTACCTTCGTGACCTTGAATAAGCACTTTCCATTGTTAAGCATCACATTGTGTTCTTTAAGTACTTTTAAAACTTTTTCTAGTCGTTGATCGTGCTCCTTCTCGCTATCGCCAAAGACCAGTATATCATCAATAAAATTGACAACCCCTTCATTCTTGATTAATATTTTCTCTAATTCTTTTTGAAAGATCTCTGGGGCACAGTTAATACCAAACATTAATCTTTTGTAACGGTAAAGACCCTTTGCTGTAATGAATGTTGTGATATGTCTACTATCTGGATGGAGTTCTAATTGATGAAAAGCGTCCTTTATATCCAATTTGCTGAAATATTTAGCCTTACCGATTTTCGGGAGTAATTGGTCCATACATGGCAAAGGATGATTTTCTCGCATTATAGCTGTGTTAGCAGCACGCATATCAACACAGAGACGTAAATCGCCGTTCTCTTTCAATATAGGTACAACGGGGGATACCCATCTTGAAGCACCATGCACCTCTTCTATGATATCGCAGTCAAGAAGTTCTTTTATTTTCTTTCCTACCTTCTCTTCAAGGGGAATGGGGATTCTTCTATAAGGTTGAGATAAGGGCTTAATCATCGTATCAATTGAAATTTCTACTAATACGTTTTTAAATTTGGGAAATGGTTGAATCACGGACTCGTCTTTGATTGAATGAATATCCAGACCTACTTTCAGAACACCCAATCTGATTGCAGTTTCCTTCCCAAGTAAATCTCGTGTTCCTTCGGGTATAACATATACTGTGGCTCGTGTCTTGAGGTTTGCTATTGCAATGGTTGTTTCGAAACAACCCTTTATGTTGAGTGGTGTTGTGTTTCCATACCCAAAAAGTTTTTTATCAGGATTTTTTATCTGGTTTTCGATTTCAACTCCTTGGTTTTTCAGAGTTTCCCATGTTTTTTGTGTAATGAGGTTCACTTTACAGCCTGAGTCAATGAGCATGTTCGTTTGTATTCCGCCTAATGCACAATTCACCGTGCAGTCATCGTTCACATTGAATACGTAGTCCACTTCGATCTTCCTTTTTTTCGAGCCTTTATCGCTTTTTGAATTGGTTTCTGTTTGGTCGAAGTCTGGCGCTTTTCTTTTAAATGGCTCTTTCCTCGATTTACAATATTGACGGAAATGTCCATCTTTTCCGCATCCGAAACATTTAATATCCCTTGCTGGACACTCCCTATCTTCAGACCTATGCTTTGAGCTTCCACACCTGCCACAACTTTTCTTCTGGAATCTATTCCCTTTTGTTGAATTCCAACTGTCCCTATTCATTTGTCGGCTTCCTTTGTTATGAATAGCGTTTACTTCATGACTCCCTTGTTTTTTCAGTTCATAATATTCCATTTGATTGTTGACAATTTCCAGCGTGTTTGCTTCCGTTATAATTTTCTCTAGGGTTATACTATCACCAATAGTTAAAATCTTTTTCCGTAAGTCCGTTGATGTACACTTTTCCGTAATCTGGTCTATTAAGTGGTCATCTTTCCTATCGAAGTTGCATCGATCTGCTTGTTTTCTCAGTCTCACCAAAAATCTTTCAAACTTTTCCCCTTCCTCTTGTTTTATTAGTCGAAACATGTGTCGTTCGTAGACTCTATTTTGCTTCGGCAAAAAGAATTCGTCTAATTTCTGAATTGCCACATCGAAAACATTCACACCTATTGCAACTTCTGCATGGGCACCAGGCAAGTTGTAATATATCTCCTGTAGACCTGTCCCGCCTAAATGCAACAGAGTTGCTCTTTTCTTCGGTTGATCTTGTATCTCAGCAGCATCAAGATAAATGAGCAGGGCTCTCTTCCATTTTTCCCATCTACTTCCGATGGAGGCACCATCACCTTCTACATCCAATCCCTCTAGGGGTGGCAGAGAATTGGCCATAATGCTAACTCAAGTTGAGGCAACCTGGAATTAAATCCAACTTACTTCGTTTGTTCCCAATTTAATGGTGGTCTTAAGGCCAATGACACTAAAACTAGTGCTCAATATAAAATTCCCAATTTAATGGAGGTAGTTTTCAATACTACTATATGTTTCCAATTTAATGGGGGCATGTTGCCAAACTACAATTTTTTCAATCAAATGAAGGTAAGTTACCAAAACATCTTTTTTTCCAATCAAATGGATCTCATTTCAGTTCCTAGATCGACTATAATTTTAGCAAAGCAAATTTCCAATTAAATGGAGGCAAGTTGCTACCACACATTTTTTCCAATTAAATGGAGGCAAGTTGCCACATAAATTGGTTAGTATTGAAAAGATGTTACTGTGCCATGGCTGATTTCATGTAGTAGTATTCAGTAAGTTCACTACCCCATTCAAATTATGCAAATCACATGTTAGAATATGTGGCTTCCAATAAGAAAATGATTGAGACTTGATTTTGATGGAATATTATATGGGGGACCAAGTTGTTACTATATATCATATTTTTGAAACAAAGGTGTTTACAATACCTGGACTTCCTTCACTAATTACACTAATTACACTTATTACTTTCCTTTTCACTCGTCGCCACTTGTAGAATTCACTCCGGTAGACAGACACTGGCTCGGCAATATCCACGAACTAACTGCTAATCGTCGACTCTCACCTGTGGTTCTGGTCTTCTGACTCATAGCATTAGTCATGAATACACGAGACAGTGTAATCGCGTACACTACACCTATCTTTAACGGTTTTTGAGTTATTGATTATTTTTCGAACTTTTATATCGAATTGGCGTGTTACGAAAATGACTCTAGACCGCTCAATATTTGAGATTTAAGTCAGAAATTTAGCAAGACATTAGATATTGATCTGATCTGCTCATCTGAACTGCTTTTGAATTATAGTTGTCAGTTATACAGAATAGACGGAAAAAAAATCATCAATAGTTTCCATCATAATCTAATAGGCCACTCACCTTGGGGCACCCGATATAGAGGTTTTGGAATTCAATCGGTCCAATAATGCACAGTAATAATCGCTATAGATTGTTTCTCCTTTTTCCGAATATTCTGTAAAAAACGATCCGATCGAATGATTAAAACTGGAGAAAAGCGGAAAAAACCGGAAAATTGCGTGTTTTTTCTTTTAACTCATAACTCTGCCATTTTGCAATATTAAGAACTGAGAGCTGGATGCGTTTGAGGTCGTCCGATTGAAATTAAAAAAATTGATTTGGAAAGAAGATCAGTAACAAAACGTCTATTCTGATTTTTCAATAAAACGCGTTTAAGTGTGTTAAAAACTAGTGAGAACATGAGGGAAAACGGCCGACCGAGCGAGAGCGGTCGAGTGGAGAGGAAATAAGCGAATCGAGGGGAAACGTATATGTGTACAAAATTTGGTGCGCTGTCCGCGCAACAATTCTTAAACTCGGCGACCGTTGGCTTCCGCGGCGTTTCCCCTCGATTCGCTCATTCCCTCACCACTCGACCACTCTCGCTTGGTCGGTCGTTTTCCCTCATGTTCTCACTAGTTTTTAACACACTTAAACGCGTTTTATTGAAAAATCAGAATAGACGTTTTGTTACTGATCACGTCTTCTTCCCAAATCAATTTTTTTAATTTCAATCGGACGACCTCAAACGCATCCAGCTCTCCGCGAAAATATGTCCAAAAAAAATTCAAATGGGAATTATGTGAAAACTATTTATACGACCGAATCCAATTTTGGCACACATGAATTGCATTTCAATAGCTACTATCGTGTGAAGTTTCAGTTCTTAATATTGCAAAATGGCAGAGTTATGAGTTAAAAGAAAAAACACGCAATTTTCCGGTTTTTTCCGCTTTTCTCCAGTTTTAATTATTCGATCGGATCGTTTGACCCATCATTCTCTTCACAATGTAATTCTCTACAATTCATCCCATTGCAACGTTATCACTGCATCAATAGTTTCCATTCTGCAACGAAAAAACTAAAAAGAACGCGTATTTTTGTTGTTTTTTTTAATAACAAATAAAAAAATGGCATTTTCGTGTTTAAAACATGGTGGGAATAAACTACGGACTGTCCTGCTCGGAATGGCACAGGTGGCTTCCAGGTAGTATTTTTGTCTCTCTATTGCTTGGCCTATATACAAAATTAAAACCACCGACCCAGTTGATATGCCTACGGTCTCTGCTATCTCACGCACTTTTACTTTCTGATGGTCCAATACAATATCGTGTATTTTTCCGATCATTTCCTCGGTAGTCACATCTTTTGTACGACCTGGAAGGTCTCCATCAAAAATGCTCGTACAGCCACGTCTGAATTCAGCTGTTCACCTTTTAGCTATTGCAATCAAAGGCGAACGATTACCATAAACATATATTATCCAGTCAAGATTTGATTTCATTATTCGTTTTTCCATTCAAATGAAGGCACTCTGTATTCAACTTTTTCCATTTTTGAAAAATCACTGAGGTGGTTCGGTTTAGAGAATCAAAACAAATGAATCTATTAATAGATTCAGCTTAAACTTCGACAGTGTGTATTTGAAGGATGACAAATGTTCAAAATGAATTCGGTTTTTCGTTTGTGGCTCCACCTATTCGAAGGATCATCATTATATTGAACGCCCCTAATATGTAGAACTACTACTGAAAATCGTTTTATGGGGAAACTCCGAAATTCGTTCAGGCAATAATAAAAGTTGTATTCAGGTAAAGTACCCAATTCTTGGAATTTCAGAGATTTTTTTATTTTTGAAATTCATATAACTCTGAAACATGAATACGAAAAATATGAAGAATACTTTAATTTACCAAAGATAGCTTAATTTTCATAAAACAATATACAACTTATTTTTGGTACTTTCACTAAATATGATATGGTCATTTTCAAGCAACTGGAAGATATGGATTTTTTTGTGTTTGAAGAATATTCATCTCATCATTGAAAAACCATACCCCGAAAATCGTTTCATTTGATAGCATCGTTAGCGAAATACAGGGTGTTCCGTGAGTCGTTGGCCATAGGCTAATGGGGAATGCAGGACATCTAGACCTTTCAGAAAATATGATTGTTTGGTATCCTAAAGCCGGATTTAGACGAAGCGCACCCACTCGCCACCTACTCGCGCACCAAAACTCATCCTCGCCCCAGTGTTTACACGACGCGCTGGATTCGCCTGAAAGGGTGAGCCAGGATGAGAAGGCGAGGTAGTAATTAGCCTGTATAGAGTCCGAGACTCGACTATGGACTCGACTAGCTCCAGAAGCTTGTTCAAACGACACAGCTAGGCTTCTTTGATGCGCGATTGAAAACGGACCGGCAACGGCTCGATCTGAGGACGAGGTGCCTCATAAAGCCGGGTTTAGACGAAGCGTACCTACTCGTGCACCAGCCTCGCTTCCGCTCCCTCGCATAGCGTAAACATGCTCCTCGCCATGAGGCCCCTCGTCCTCGGGTTGAGCCATTGCCAGTCGGTTTTCAGGCGCGCATCAAAGAAGCCTCGCTGTGTCGTTTGAACAAGCTTCTGGAGCTAGTCGAGTCTGGTCGAGTCTCGGACCCTATACGAGGCTGATTACTACCTCGCCTGGCTCACCCTTCCAGGCAAATCCACCGCGTCGTGTAAACACTGGCGCGAGGATGAGTTTTGGTGTGCGAGTAGGTGACCAGGCGGAAGCGAGGCTGGTGCGCAAATAGGTGTGCTTCGTCTAAACCCGGCTTACTTTATCTCTCTAACAAAGCCGAATAGAAAAAATTGGTAAGGAAAAAAAGTTTTTCTTTTGATGCCCCCAGGAATCTTCAGTTGAAATTATTTACATAGTCCATGAATCAACTGTATAATTGTGAATACTGATTAAAATCAATAAATGAATATTGTCGCCTCAAATTGATGTCAAGAGAGCTTTTCACAGTTCATTCTTTCGCAGGCTCGAAAACCAGGTCTCAACGCAGAAGTGACGAGAAACCTACTAACATGCGTACTGTGGGTTTTGAAGAATGTAGAAAAAGATTCCCTTTCTACGTGGGTGGGAGAATTATCTTCATCTAGATTAACCACATTGATGCAACTTTTAGACGCTTGTATAAGTTGTTTTGAATATAAACCCAGAAAAACGGCTCCACCTCCAACTGGGTATGCACATGCCCAAGGTACCCAAGATATGAGGTCGAAATTAGAAGGAGTTATTTTAGGACAAGGATCTGCAAGGGAAATGATGCAAAGGAGAAAAGGTTAGTATAACTCAATAAGAATAAGAAACATAATGATTGAATTTGTCAAATATTCTGTGAATAATAAGAATTTTTCCTTCGCGATATTCTTGCTAGGGTATGCGAAAATAGCACAAAAATGGTTTTGGCGCGTTTGTCCCTTAGGAAACAGATTAGTGTAATTTTGACGGAATTGACTAAAATTTTCTAATTTTAAGCCAGTTCGGATCACTGAAGGATTTCAGGTTGCCGATACTTTTTCCCGCCCGGACACGCACAATAACGTTCGAACGAATGAAGCTAGAGCTAGAGACTTGTTATTTTCAGAATAAATCCAGGGTCGAAATGGCTTCGTTAATGGGCTAAATCGTTCAAAATTATTGTTATTTGATATTTTATTTTTCGAATATATTGAAAACTTGACTTGACTTGGTTCAAATTTCATATTTAGATGTTCAATGTTCAATTTCAACTTTATGACATAGTCATGAAAATTTCGAGGTTAATGTGTGGTAGGAATATCTAGACCTATTTGGTAGAAGCTTTATGAGGATATCCTGGTCTTAGGAAATGTGAAACACTTTTATTTTAATCCAAGCTTCGGTAAATTTTATTACCTTTTTCAAGGATAAATATTGTGATTAAACTCCTTACATAATATAGTTATAATTTCAAAGGACATGCAATTGAAATAGTTTTCACACTCCAGAAGTGATTTTTCGAAAGATAAAACAAGTGTTTCACATTTCCTAAGACCAAAATAATAAAGCTTCTACCAAATATTCATTCACGGTCAAGAAATACCTCACTTGTATCTAGACCTAGATATTGAGTCAAATCGTGTGGTTTTCGAATCAAAAAATGTTAATTATAATGGTTGGTTCAAGTAATCAGAATAATCTACATTCAATAAGCTCATTCGCTGACCTCAGAGCTGAACTCTCCTTAGTGTCATGATGAGGTCCTGTGACAAGTCGTCTTTAGATCTCCTTCAAATCTGCTGGTCATTTTCATTCTGCAATTGAGTCAGTGTCAGTGGTTGTAACAAAGTGTTCGTGTGACTCTCAAGCTTTGTGTGATGTTTGTTGTGTTTTCTCTGATGTCGTCCTTTAGGTACGGTACCTTCAGGTCTTCGTGTAGGGTTTGATTTGTAACGCACCACGGGGCATCATTCTGAGGATTTTAGATTGTCTGCTTTGGATTATCGATTTACTAGTTAATCGATTTTTTTCTCGGATATTTTTGAAACCATCATACCTTGAACGGTCTGTAGTATTCATTCTGTTCCGATGAACCCCAGAAACTGAAGTGGTTTCTGGGATGGGATACCTTCGTACTTTATAGTTTTTTTGCCCAGATCTACCCTATGGCTTGCTGTGAATCGATGGCCAGACATTCCATTACGAGAAATTCCGAAGTTTTCATCTTTTCTCCAAAGAATCTGTATACATCGTTTTCGACCGCACCAAGTCTTTTTAGGTGTTTTCTGAGACGACAGTGACTCTCGAGAATGTGCAGCCTTTTCTTGATTAATTCCAAGAAAAATGTTCCGACAAATTTTTGGAGTGATCTGGCCGAAGGGCTCTGCCGTATCTTTCTGTCTGCCTCCTGCGTTCTCGTGAATTCCTTTCTGTAGGTGTTTTTCCCTATATCACAGACGGGTTTGGGTCTTATGAAAGGAGTTGCTGTACCCCTGCCCGGTGTTTTCCCTTGCATTTTCCTAATGCATTTAGTTTGCGCAGGCATTTCCACGCCATCTTTGAACTGATGGTGTTGGAGCCTTTTGACTATCCGTCTAAGTATATGGCTTCATTACGATTTTGGAAAACAGGTTGATCTGAGCACATATTTCATTTGCGAGTATTTCCACTTGAAATGCGCTCGTATACGCCACCATCGGTTCCGACTATACAGGGTGGACCATCCAAAACTTTCCACCCCGAATTTTGAGCTTTGGGATGGAATAATGAAAAAACGCTCGGACAGGTCAAATTTTGTTGAAAGGGATACAATTAAGGGCTTTAGAATGAGTTTGATATCACTACCCCTCTAGTCGCAACCCCTAACAACACTCATTTTTTAATAGGGAAAACGGGTCGAGCAGCACCTTGTTGGAAAGGCAATTCAATTTCCTGCATGAATGTTTTTTTATTCTTTATTTACAGAGTGACTAGATATTCCATCAATAACTTTCAGCTCATATCTGCTAAACCGAGACAAATTGCTAATGGTTTTTTCACTAATATTGTTCAGGGAGCCAATATGAATACCATGGCACCAAAATTTGATGGATGTCTGCTTAATCCCAAAATCAAACAGTTTCAATTTTTTCTCAAAATGTTCCACCAATTTTAAAAATGAGAAGAGATTCCAGGCTTTAAAGAACCAAAGAATACAGTTTTTGTCAAAAAGTGACGGTGGTCACTTTTGAAGAACACCGAAAAACAAATTACTATGATTCAATTTTTTCTTCAAAAAATCGACTTTTCAGCTGAAAGTCATAAAAACTATACGTCTATTTCGTCAATAGCAAAGAATCAAGAAAAAAAATCACCATTCGAAAATTTCGGATATCACTAGAGAAAAAAATAAAATGGAATAAAGTGTTTTTTACAGAAATCTCATAAATGGCTTGAGATATAAAGATAAAAAATAATATAATATTAATCGATAAGGCCGCGGGGCAAATTTACCTTTGAAACCCGGCTTTACCTTCATGTTGTGAATCAACCATAGAGTTTAATTTTTTCAATTATACAGGGTGTTTCATCATAAACTGGACAAACATATATTTTCGGGAAAATCATTTTTGCCTTATACAATATATCCCGTTTTCGAAGCATAAGCGAGATACAGGGTGTCAAACGTCATTTTTGAGCAAGATTCTTATGAGTGTGGTCAGTTATGTATAACACTTTGTGTAACGGTTTTTGGTCAAATCTCAGTATTTTTGGGTCCTCTATTCAGAAAAGTTGACAAACCTCGAAAAAAAATTTACAAAATGGCGGAAGACCTGCAATGTTCCAATTTTTTTTTGTGGTTGTCAAATTGACTTTTGTTTTCTGAATGAGCACAATTTTCTAAGAATTTCTGTGAAAAATTTTTTTCAAAAATCGAACACAACTTTTTTTTACATGTCTACAGCGATGAAAAAATTTCACTCGAAATGAATGAAATTTTGTACAATTACACTTCTTGAATTATCAATTACGAATATGAAAACAGAATTGTAAAATATCGAACGGTTTCGTTACAACAGTAATTCAAATGTTTCGTTCAGACCTCTGAAATAATGAAAAAAATTTTGTTTTGAGTTCTAGAGTCAAAATAATTAAATTATTGGCATGTCCAAACATTATAGATGAATTTATACAAAAAAAAAATCAGTGAAACTTAGTTGGGACTCGAACCGACGTAGATATTAAATAGGGAAATGGCACTGTTCTAAGGATAATAATACTCGTTGCCAGGCAACGGTAGTTCGTAGTTCATAGATTTTGACTACTGGCTAAATTATAGTTATAGTTCATAAAGTTGCACTAGTATTCTAATTTCAGTGAATATAATTTAGCCAGTAGTCAAACTCTATGAACTACTAACTACCGTTGCCTGGCAACGAGTATTATTATCCTTAGAACAGTGCCATTTCCCTATTTAATACCTACGTCGGTTCGAGTCCCAACTAAGTTTCACTGATTTTTTTTGTATAAATTCATCTAGAATGTTTGAACATGCCAATAATTCAATTATTTTGACTCTAGAACTCAAAACAAATTTTTTTTTTCATTATTTCAGAGGTCTGAACGAAACATTTGAATGACTGTATAGTCTATCCAAATCCGAGAGGCCAGCGTAAACAAACTAGAAACGCGATTTGGTCGCTCTTATTGGTCGAAAGTGGCGTTCCTGAAGCTTCGACCAATAAGAGCGACCAAATCGCGTTTCTAGTTTGTTTACGCTGGCCTCTCGGATTTGGATAGACCATAGTAACGAAACTGTTCGATATTTTACAATTCTGTTTTCATATTCGTAATTGATAATTCAAGAAGTACAATTGTACAAAATTTCATCCATTTCGAGTGAAATTTTTTCATCGCTGTAGACATGTAAAAAAAAAGTTGTGTTCGATTTTTGAAAAAAAATTTCACAGAAATTCTTAGAAAATTGTTTTCATTCAGAAAACAAAAGTCAATTTGACAACCACAAAAAAAATTGGAACATTGCAGGTCTTCCGCCATTTTGTAATTTTTTTTCGAGGTTTGTCAACTTTTTTGAATAGAGGACCCAAAAATACTGAGATTTGACCAAAAACCGTTACACAAAGTGTTATACATAACTGACCACACAAGAATCTTGCTCAAAAATGACGTTTGACACCCTGTATCTCGCTTATGCTTCGAAAACGGGATATATTGTATAAGGCAAAAATGATTCTCCCGATGTTCTCTACACGAATATATATCTTTGTCCAGTTTATGATGAAACACCCTGTAGATAGTCCCATATAAAATTTTGAGGTAATAGTCGTATTATTGCCTCACCAATGAACGATCGCTCAAAAGCTCCTGCTCGGGGCTTTTCTTGAAATTTTAGACATCTTACCGTTATAACAGTATCTCACAAGCTCTTGGTTTCATATAATTGTAAATAAATTTGGGTTTTTTTCTTTCTATATTGAAATGTTTGGACAAAATGTGAATAAGAATAATATTTCAAATGGCTCATTATCTTTTTATTTATTTATTCACATTAAATGCATTACAGTATATTAAGCCGAACGAGAATGAACGATTTCATAATTTTTATACAATCATTTGTTTTACATGGATTGAAATTACAGAGAACGGAAAATGAAAATTTTTGGTAACAATAAAAAAAAATCTCTGTGATTATATAGAGTTCTGTTGACATAAACGAAACTGTCCAAACTATTTTCTATTGAAAATAACATACAAGACAAAAACTGTTGCACGCATTATTATATTGAGAAATCGATAACTCAAATTTGATTATTATAATGGTAAATGGTTTCATTCTATTTATTGAGCGTTCGTTCTACTCAAACGAGTGCTATATGTATAGTTCGTTCACGAAAGGTTGAGCCATTGGTTGGCCATGACAATTTGGCATATTCCACTGTGTATATTAAAATTTTAGGTTATGTTGTTTATTTTCTTGTCAGATTGATACGCAATGTTGTCAATATTGCATAGAGTTCTCAGTTCTCTGATAACTCGCAAGCTCGTCGGACAAGGCCGGGTACATTCGGCATCGTTGACTTTATTTTACGTTACGACAGCAAATACTGCCAACTTCAGATAAATAAACAAACGCTTACTATGCGCTCAAACTTTCGTGAACGGACTATAGTTTTGCCCAAATGTCCGTTATTTTCGGATTTTTAGCCGAAAAAGGTCTAAAACGATAGGGTTGACACCCTAATACGAATCCGTGCAAATTCAATTCTGTCCGTGGAGCCGTCCGGTCGTGAGCACGATAACTTTCGAAGTTATTGTCCTAGAGATTTGAGATTTTCAGGGTGAGTTCGGGTCCCAAATGCCGCGGGTGAGTTCATTAACCAGCCAAATCGTTCCATAAAAAATTGCCTTTCAAAATTATTCTTCCTCAAAATCTCAGACAAAACGAAACCAATCGAGATGAAATATTGCGGCCACATGCAAGTTGCTAATTATAAGCCTCTTGTAATTGTGTGGTTAACAGAACCATAAAAAATTCAATCGGAACATTGAAAAAAGAATCTTTATATTTCCATAACAAGACATCCAATTCGAGTTAAATTTAATTTGTGAATGAAGATTTATATACGAAATGTGCAAAATTTCAAGAGGATTGCATTATCTGAACAATAGAAAATTCAATTGGAAAATTGAAAATAAGAATCTCTATATTTATATAGCAAGATATCCGATTCGAGCGAAATTTATTTTGTAAATGAAGATTGATATACTGAATGTTAATGCAAAATTTCAAGAGATCATCAGAACCATAGAAATGAATTGTCAAGTTTTAACATATTTCATTTTTGAATAATTCTTAGATAATTCCGATCGTGCTGAGATTTTGCATTTATTGAGTATCAATCTTAAGTTATACACAAAATTTTGAGGTAATAGCCTCATTGTTCCACCTATGAACGAGCGCTCAAAAGCACCTGTTTTTCCTTAATTGTTTTATTGTTTCAATTCAATATTCTCGTACAAATACTTTTCTACCTTGAAAATTTAAGTTGTTTTTCCCGGGAGTGATCTTGTTCACGATCGACTGTTGGAACAAGCGTCCAAGAGCTCATTTGACGTCAGTGCTTTTTTCAATTTTAATCCATAGAGTTTTCTAGGTAATACTCCACAATCTGGACCAGCAGAAAAATTGCGATGGAGAAAGGAGCAAATGGCATATAGATCAACAGCAGAAAATATTGACCGTCCAAGGGAAGACCTCTTAAATGATGTTTATCTTGAAGGTCATTTTGCCACTGAAGCTTCTTTCATCATTCTGGATACTTTGGAACGATGCGTGTCAGTGTGGCTCAGTGGGATTCTCAGCAGCACTTAGTGGGGCTTGCATTAACTGTACTTCTACATGCCTTAGGAAAAAATCAGAGCACTACCGTTTTGCCGCATATGTTTGCATCGCAACGAAGTCTTGTTTACAAGGTAATTTTCTGATTTCATTATTTGATTGGTAATTATTGCAATAATTGATATTTATATTACATTATCATTATATTGAAACTCAATCATTTAACTCAAATTCTGGAGTTTTCATTCAACAACAATTCTGCAATGAACATAGCTCATATAGAATATTCACCCAAATATAGGTACAATACAGTTTATAGAAAAGTATAATTAATTGAATATTTTCAAGCAGATCGATTGTAGTTATTAAATAACCCTTAACGCTTAAAGGTGTTAAAATTTTACTCATTACTTGATTCATTTTCGAAGGTGACGTCATACACTGCGCAAAAAAATTAACGCACATTCTGAAAATCTCAATTTTAATGAAAGTTAACTCTACATTGACTTTATATATAACTTATTCAGGCCCGCCGTAAGCGGGCGTGCAAAGCGTGCCCGGCATAAGGGCGGCAAGTCCAGGGGGGCGGCAAATCCAGTAAAATTTTTTTGGAGGGGAGAAACAACGTGGTAAGCGGGGGGGGAGAAAAAAAGGAGGGCGGTTGTCCAACTGCTTTAAAATTTTGCCAACTGTCATAGAAACATAGAAATTTTGCCATATGCGATCGAAACTTTGCCAACTGCTTTGAAATTTCTCCAACTCCGTTCAACATTTGGGACTTTTTCTCTGAAGGATCGGGAGGACAGGCAGCCAACAACGATAGTTTCCGTATATCCACGGAATTTAGTGAATTCACTGCAGTGTTTTTTTCAGGTATATTTCAAGGAGGGGCACTGCCGCCCCCCGAAGTTCCGCAGGTGCAAGGCGTAATACTGAGAGCGCCTAGATCCAGTTATGGCGTAAAACTTCAAGATCGAAAAATTCACATAATCCGATAAATTGCCCTGCCGGAACTTCGAATTGCGCCCTCGGGAAAAATTTTCTGAAAGAAACATCGATTCAGAAAGTTCCTACAGCATCTCTAATTTTGTTGAATATTCTACGAGAAAAATTTGCAGATGTTCTTTTTCCCAATATAACAACCAGGTAGTAGTAGTATCGTTTATGCCAATTATTGCATGTCATAAAAAACCGTCTGTTACCAAATTGCGCCTCTTCTACTAGCCGAGTTTATGTAGGTACGTGATTTTGAAGAGAGAATTACTAAAATAAAGTTAAAAACAGAATGATGAAGATCAATTCAGGTCCCTCGCTAAAACTTGCCACTAGCACTCCCCCCCCTCCGATTTGCTCTCTGGATACGCTCTTGATGTAGCGCCCTATTGGGGGCGGCATAACAGTATTTGCACGCGGGCGCTCAGACAGCCAGCGGCGGGCCTGAACTTATTTTTTATGTTCTCTCGGGAAGGTTTTGAACGAAACAAGACACATTAAATGGAAGAAAAAATCAGGATTTCACCGAATCTTATGTGAAAGAATAGAAATAAACAATTTTCAAAATACTGGATTGCTGATAAGTGATTTGATACTTGGTATTTCACCCCTTGCGTTAATTACAGCTCAGCAACAACGGTTCATACTCAAAAGGGGTGATCTTGAAATGTTCTGATCTAATCCATCCCAGATTTCTCTGAGTTGGATTCCTAAGTCACTAAGAGTAGCTGGATGATTTTATGAACTCCTCAGCCTTCTATTGAGGTTGTCCCAAACCTGCTCAATCGGATTGAGATCTAGATTCTTGCTGGCCATTCCATTCGAGAGACTTCAACCTCTTCAATAGAATGAATATGAGTGCCCCAGATTGGACCCTGAGTATCCCAGAAGTGGGGTATAAAGTCAGATGAACTTACACTCTCAATCTGAACGAACTGACGACAATCGACTAGGTATGAACGAAACAGCTTGACAAAGCTCTCCGAAAAACTGAATTTGTTGCGCAATTTCCATAGCAGAAGCTCATGTGCGAACCTGTCAAAGGCCTTTTGAAAGTCTGTATATACTGCATCGACCTGACGAACAGAATCAAGCACCTCTCAAAAATACTGGAGAAATACAGTCAAATTGCTCGTGCCGGATCTCCCAGCCATGAATCCATGCTGCTCAAGCTTAATATGGTTCCTTAGGGCTGGATTATGTATATTGTTGCAGACAATAATTTCAAATAGCTTCGAGAAGTTTGACAAAATTTAAATGGCCTGTAGTTACCAACAATGGAAGGGTTTCCATTTTTCAAAACTGGTACAATCTTAGCCAATTTCCATGCCTTAGGAAAAGTATCCTCGCTCAATATGAGATTGAAAATATGGCCCGACGGATGGGACATTGCATAAATACAATCCTTCACAGTAAAACTTGGTATACCATCTGGACCAGACGTAAGTCTATTAGAGAGTTTCCTGGCAGTGGCAATTATCTGATCCTGTGTTATAGATCCAATGCATATCGAGTCCGGACCACAAGCACCATTCACATCACATGCACTACTGTCCATAACAGGATCATAAACCAAACGAAAATAATCAGCAAGGCATTCGCGATAGATAGAAGTAGGTCGCGATAAGTTTCCCCGCTATGTCTTACCTCACCAGGAATTCTAGAGTTATCCCTCTTGCCATTAATAAAAGACCAGAAAGAAGGGGGTCTTGTGGAATTCTATCTTCTGAGTCCCGAATGAAGTTCTTATAAGCCAATCGAATGTCACGCTTGATTATGCTCCTCAATTCCTTTTATTTTGTTAAAAAGAACTCATCAATACTTCTTGAAATTCCTAACACGCCACATTGACATCCTGGGTAGACTCGATGACATCATCCCAATTGGCATCCAATATCATCCGGACGATAATCCAATATCATCCGGTTACATAATGCGATGAGGAGGAAGCTACGGTGGAAATGGGAAAGCAAGATTCAGAGCTACCATCGAGTAGGCGTACATAAAAAATTGATGCCTTTGCCGTCCGTCATACTCTAATCCACATTAGAAATTTCGAGAAACGTAGTGAATAGTACTCGTAAATTTTTTCTCAAAAATCCTCAAAGTACAAAATATATAAAATCGTTCGAAGAACTTTCGCGCATGTTTACCAAAACACCCTTTATAATGCCAATGTAGGCACTGTGAATATTTTGTATGCATTTGG
>CM024240.1:58526070-58594913 GCA_013421045.1 Propylea japonica
GCCCAGTACATAAATGGAGTATTGGAGTGATCGCACAACTCTACACTTACAGATATGCTTTTCGGTTCTCCAGAGATATATAGTTGGAAAATTTTCCACGCGATAATTCGCAGTATCGAGTCAGTAGCATTTTTGATTAGGTGATTGTAATTTCCCAGTTTCGAATTCAATGGAAGAAATAGAAAAAATCTCAAAACTAGACAAACTTTTAATAGGTTCCATATTGATAGTTAATAATATTTAATCAACAAGGTTATAATGACAGCGACTTATGGTCAAGATATCTTAACTCATGAGTGGAGTGAAATCCTAATAGTTCGAGACCATTAGTCGCTAGACTGATAACCGAGTCGATTACAAGATTTTTCCGACAACCTCAATATGAATTGTATATAAATTTTTAATTGAAATACATAATTTCTTATTTGCACAAGATACATTTGACATACCTACTTAAATTTCTATGATTCTATGTTCAAGTAGAGTCAGAGCCGGAACTAGGATTCTAGCGCCTGTGGCAAACTTTCAAAATGCGCCCTTGAAGAAATTTATTTTTCAATAAATATATGATTTTTAATAATTGACATTATTGATTACAGGGGTTTCCAATAAAAGGTGTTATTTCGATATTAAAAGAAAAATGCCATTTTTCAATAAAAATGAACGATGTTATTTCATTATGAAGCAGAAACTATGCCGTTAATAGTGGAAAATAACATAAAGCAAATGACCACCACAACCACGCTTACAGGACCATATCCTTTTAATGAAATGTTCCATAACCTAATCGCAAAGTGGCTGCCCTATTGCTTAGTCTGAAAATATGATCTGCGGAGCGAGCAAGATTATCTGTGACGTATGACATTAGTGTAGAGTGAAAATAATAAAAGAACGCTCAGGAGCAAAGGTTGTCAAGTCCTAGATAAATAAACTTATTGTCTATGGTCAAGTCAAAGAATTCGTAACCTCAAATTATTATTTGCTGTCTTTCGCTCTGAAACGGGTGTCTCTGCTGTCGCGGTACCACATAATGTAACAACAAATTAGTTTCATCTTTCGTTAAACATCCAGAACATAAATAACTAACCTAAACTAACTTTTAGGTTAGAAATAAATGACATTTGGAAGAGCTCTCGCTTTTGAGCGGGAGCGAATATATCTGATCTTCTTGCTCGCTCTGATAATAAAAGATCACGATGCAGAGTGAAGTGAGCGAAGAAGAGAGCTTAATAAAAAGACCAGCTGAGAGCAAGAAGTGCACGGCCGAGCAGATATTCAGACTGAGCATATGGCATATGTAGTCGATAGCCTCACGAATTCCATCGTTGAGGTTTGAATCGACGCTGGGCAGCTCAGTGTGAAAGAGAAGGTCTACGCCAATAGGCGTAGACCTTCTGATTTAACGAAGTCGAAAGGTGTTAAATCACAAGATCGCGGTGGCCAATTGTAATCATCTCTTCGAGAGATACACGGTTCGGAAACTTTTCCCGCGAAAGACCAATGGTTCGTTGTGTGGGGCACGGGAACGTAACGCCGTCTTGTTGAATGTAAACGTTGTCCAGATCAGTACTATCCATTTCGGCCATAAAAATCATTGATCATCTCTTGCTAGGGCAATCCATTCACCGTAACTGTTATCCAGCCTCATTTTCCGAAAAGTAAGATCCAATGACTCCGCCGCACCATGAACCGCGCAAAACAGTCACACGTTGAGTATAGAAAGGCTTTTCAACGATAACTCTTGGGTTTTCCGAGCCCAGATGCGACAATTTTGCCATAAGACCCAAATCTTTCCACCAATTCTCAATTGCGGTCCGACAAGGTTCTTGAAGCGTGTATCGTTTCATTTTTATTAATGACGTAGTTTCTACTTGTCAAATGTCAAAAAATGACAGCTTCAAACGTGATATCTACCGAAATAGCGGGCTATTCGAAATAAAAACCTCTTTTTGGAAAACCCTTATTTTGAAGAACTTTTATTGACGATAACTATACCATATTTTAAGGTAATGGACAATGCACCGCGAGTCTGTTCTCACCATGTATAATTTTTGTAGGATTTAGTTCCGTTTTGTAGTGTTCGTTAACTACGTGTTTCTCAATTTTGTAAACTGATAAATTCGCCACTTTGAAATAAATGGAGCTTGTGGTCAATCTTGATTTAAAATGGAATATCATAATTCACATTTTGCGCCCCTAGGTCGTTTGCGCCCGTGGCAAATGCCTCCCTCGCCACGCCCACGGCGGCTCTGAGTAGAGTGTCGACATTACTCGTATTGCTTCTTAATGCTTTGTGATCGGTTGCCATGAGGATTGCACATAAAAATAGCATAAATTGAAAATTAAAATGGGTCATTAGTGTTCAATTTCGTACACCTTTTATTTTGAGGTCGACGGAAAAAATCATAGTGAGACAAATGTTATGAATTATAGATTTTTAAATTCATTTCGAAATTTATTTTATTTTAGGAATGGTATACATCATGATCGTATATTGAAGGAATTTTATATTCTTCATCAAGAAATCAAAGTAAAATATAAATTTATTATTATTTCACACGATGATCCCCTGAACTTTGTCGTACGGCAGAAATGTCGGCCGTTCTTGAAAGAATCATAACCTCGGTATCATTTATTTCACAAAATTTTCATTGATATATTCTGATTCAGAGTTTTTGAAGCAGTTGGGAATTTCATGAGTGGAAAATTACATCAGTCAGGTGGCATCATTCGTTTGCAATACAGTGCTGAAGTAATTTCTTGGAAATTTCCGAAAACTCTTCTTCTAAGCGATTAGCTCCTTTCATTTCCTCCTATGTTCGGGGCTTGTGCTGGTTGATGTGGTGTTTGAGGTGTCCTCACAGAAAAAAGTTGCATTGAACATTTGTGAAACGCAGAGGCCAATGATCAAAATGAGGTTCTCATGGTCTCTCTCGTAGTAGAACTGCTGAAATAACTAACTCAGTTTAATGCTCATCAATCCTTATATTTAATTATGAGTTTATCTGTTAGTTTTCGATGTGAAACATAAGCAATTATATCCGTATAAGGTTTGAGTCACTCTGTCCAGAAATCATCGATATGTTACGTTCATTGACCACTCCGGCAGTCCGACATCACTAGAATAAAAATGAGCATACAACTGTATATCATTCTACCTCTTAATGAATTCAAACTGCGAACATTTCCTGAGTTAACTTAATTCTGAGCAAAACACGTCAAATTGATTCATACTCGTACATTGACTAGATCGCATGCAATATACATAGTAAGTATAGTAAATTAATTTTTTCCTCTTTATGAAAAATACCGTGAAATCTTCTGGCAGGTAAGTATTTCTCCTGTTTATTTGAGCGCTCGTTCTACTTAAACGAATGCTTTATCGTTTTGCCCAAATGTACATGTAATTTTTGCCGACGAATCCCTGGTCAAATTCAATTCTGTCTGTAGGGCGGCCGGCCGCATATTTGTATACAACACCCAGGATCGCCAGTCGGCTTTTGCCCGAACATCTCTGGTAAATAGCAGACGATATAGCAAATCGCTTGGGTAACTAACACTCGTGATCGCAAAAATGTTCGTCAAAAATCAGTTTGGAAAATGCGCCAAAAGCGGTAAGATTGATGTTAGTACAACGCAAACCAAACGATTAGTACAGATTCAGTACGGAGGTTAAGGTTTTTATATTTGAAGTGATATGTTTAGTCAAGACCAAAAAATAAATTATATAAGATAGCTACTGGCACGAACCCTCCTAACCTAACTAGCACCACCTGTGTAACAAAAAATACATTTATTTGTCAGAAAGAATCATCACAACCTCTATCTTCATTAGATACAGATTGCGATAATGATTTTGAAGTGTGTGCGAATGACAACCCTATACGGAAGTGAATACCAGTGCTCTTTCAAATGTATTTGCAAACGAAATTTACATCGGATATCGAGAAAAATTTGAGGGATGACCCGGAAAAATTTTCAAGAAGGAATAAAAGTCTTTATGAACAGTTATAATACGAATGTGAAAAGTTCCTCCAGCTTTTTAAGTGGTTTACATACCGTCTTTAAATTTAGGGGTACTAGCACCAACTACTATGAGCAGAGAAAAACTAAATTCACAGGGAAAGGCGATTCCAATCATGGAGAAAACCGGAAAATGGAACTCAGAACCAGAGGTTAGCACCCCATGATTTACAAGAATGCGTAAAGACAAGAAGTCCCTAGGCAGAAGGAAAATTGCCAAATAATATTTTTTCTATCAAAGTACATACATACCTACCTACTTCTTATAAACAACTATTACCTAGAATACTATTTTGTTAATTGAATTTGCAATAAAAGTGCCAAAATCTATTGAAGTTGTCATTAACACATCATGCTTACTTATAGCACTTTCAGAATTTGCAATCACAGATGCTATTAATAAATTAAAAAAAAAAAAATTTAAATAAAATTTAATAAATAGGATTTGCGATTTCGTATGCTCTTTACGAAAGAGGTTACGGCAGTGTTCGGGCTACAACCGAATCGCAATCATGGACGTCGTTTACAAAAAACCATGGAACTGTAAACTGCGGAATTGAATATGTAGAGAAAATTAAATTGAAGAAACAGTATTTTTTCTATAGAATGGTTGTTTAAGTTCGGAAATTATGGAGTTAAAATAAGCAGAACTGATTTCAGGATTCTGGATTTCGCTTCTCCACTGCTTTTGATATGTATTATGTATTCATCTGATTTTCAATAAAGTTATTATTATTATTATTATAAATATGCGGGCGCGCCGTTCAGCCGTAAGCATGTTAACTTTGGAAGGGATTGTCCTAGAGAATTGAGATTTTCAGTATGAGTTCTGTTCCTAAATGACACAGTGTTCCATAAAATATGATCATTCAAAATTTTTGTTCCTCAATATCTCAGACAAAAATAAACCAATCGAAATGAAATTTTGTGGTCACATGCAAGATGCTATGCAAGATGCTCATAAAAAGCCTCATGCAAAATCTTGTGACCATAGTACTAACTAACATAAAAAATTTGAAATATTGAAAATACTGAATGAATTTATTTTTTCGTAATCATTGAATTTTTACATATATAAAATTCCAAGAGTATCGCATCATCAGAATTTAGTTATTGATTTATTACATATTCATTTTTTGACTAATTTCCAGAATATAATTACTAATGTCAGAAGCTAGTCGCATTAATTTTGCTGAATTTTTGCAATTTCCTGAGCACGGCTGGCGAATGCTTGCCGAAACGATGGATAGAACAATCCAAGATAATGGAAAACAGCCCAAATAATCTTTCAACTGATGAGCCATAATCAAGAATTTCCGTTCACAAATATAATTACTGTCGTGTATTTTGTAAGATTTGCATTCATAGTACGAGTCCACAACGGCGCACCGACCCTAGCCCATCGCACCGCGATGTCGATATTTGAAGTTTGTTACGAACTAAATACGTCATTTGATGACATCGCGGGTGCGATGGGCTAGGGTCGGTGCGCCGTTGTGGACTCGTACATTTATACTTAGGATGAATCTCGAGTCCTATACAGAATTTTGAGGTACCTAATAGCATAAATGATCCACCAATGAACGAGCATTCAAAATCACCTGCTTAGAGCTTTTCTTAATCTTTTCAATTAACCGTATTTAAATAATGGAGTTGATTCAATCGATGAAGGCGATGAGGCTTTGGGAAATCCACTGTCAGAATACAACTTCACGTACCTAAATCGTCTAGTTATTCAACGTGAGAGCACTGATTTGTGGAGTTTAAACTTGTTGAGCTTCCTTTCCACATGTGAATGCACATGTTATGTTCCAGCTGATTTATCTGTGTATTGTATTCAGGTGAACTCATTAGTTCTAACTCTGCCATTCACAAAGTTAACCTCCAACATCAGCTGTAAGCCTTCGGCTTTTACATAGTGATATCCAGGGCAAGTAACTTTGAATAATTCGATTCAGTAGCCTCAATCACAAAATGTGTGTTCCCATTACGCTAGTAGTTTAGTCGAGTAGCGAGTAATTTAGTTACTTAACGTGTATGAACACCAAGACTTCAGTCGAGTAGAGTAGTGGGTATTTTAGTAGAATCAATCATTTGGTTCTAATTTTGCGGTGAGTACGCGATACTTCCACTCGCTCACGGTCTGAACGATTTCGGTCGAGTGCATTAGTAATATCAACTGCCGCAGTGATCGGACCGAAGAAATCACGTCAAAACCCGTGCGTTGCGAGTTGTTCATCCTACAATGCATCACTCACTTGTGAACTGTACTACGACCTATGTGTGAACGATTGAATGGACAAAAGCTACCAAATTACTAGCTACACGACTAAAACTAACTATTAGTACAGTAAATATAAAATTTATTTAACAAAAAATGAAGTACAGAAATTGACTTGATGAATCGATAGGGGGACAAAAACATGTTAATGCCAGATTTTCGAAGTGATCCCCAAGTTTTGAGAAAATCCAAAAACATTTTGAAATGCGTTTTTCTCGGAATCCATGGGTTTAGTGAAAAGTTCATTGAACAAAAATGTAGGGCCATTGTTATCTACATTTTATCTCATCGGAGCGAAGTCCGACTGAAATACAAAAAGTAGGACGCTAAAGTATCAAAATAGTAATATTATATTATAAGGATTAAAAGTGCATATTTTTACGAGAAATATTTGCAGTTGCGAGGCGCAGCCGAGCGAATGCAGAATGCGAGTTAAAATAGGCACTTTTATCCGAATAATATATACTATTTTTTCTCTAACCAGTTATTACAATAAAATTGGTTTTAGTGAAAAATCGTTCATAATTTGGTTATTAATTGAACACAGAATCATGACAGTGATTGTCAAGTAGACTTCAAATGCATTTACTTTTAATCCAAGGATAAAAGTAGCGTTTTAATCCTAGAATTAAAAGTGTGCTAAGAACGAGCAAATTTTGGTACGGTAAGAGAATTTATGACTTTTGCACCTGAAAATAGGACAGAAAAGTCAACATTTTTTGATGGTGGAGAAAAATAGTATATTATATTATAAGGATTTAAAGTGCATCTTTTTTTACGAGCAATATTTGCAGTTGCGAGGCGTAGCCGAGCGAATGCAAAACTGCGAGTTAAAATAGGCACTTTAATTCGAATAATATATACTATTTTTTCTCCAACCAAGTCAAAATTACAATAAATGTGGTTTTAGTGAAAAATCGGTCATAATTTGGTATATCGATTTGAACACAGAATCATGACAGTGATTGTCAAGTAGACTTCAAATGCATTTACTTTTAATCCAAGGATTTAAAGTAGCGTTTTTAATCCAGGATTAAAAGTGTTGCTAAGTAACGAGTGAATTTTTGTACGGTAAGGAAATTTATGACTTTGCACCTGAAAATAGTACAAAAATGTCAACATTTTTGATGGTTGGAGAAAAAAAGTGTTTTTTTGGCCTTTTTGTTGAAATAAATTTTTTTTGCAGTAATGTTTGTTAAATAAACTTTTCTCTAAAACCCATAGATTCCGAGAAAACACATTTCAAAATGTTTTTGGATTTTCTCAAAACCAGGGGGGATCATTCGGAAATCTGGCATTAACATTTTTTTATGTTCCCCTATCGATTTATCAAATTGAATTCTGTAGGTCATTTTTCGAAAAATTTGTATTTTTCGTGCTATATGTACTGTACTACTATAAATACTGTAATACTATATATAGTGTAGAGCGAACAAGCCTCTCGAACGGAATAATTTTCACAAACGAATCCCATCGAATGAAATTATTTTCGTTATATTCTTTTCATGGTTGAGATAAATATTCTTCCAATACAAAATTCCATCAAAATCCTCCAGTTTTTTCAGAATTACGTTCATATTCCCTGAAAATGCCGGAAATTCAGAGAACCCAACTCTTACAAGTATGTTTAATATTATTCTGTGAATATTTGGCCGTTTTGAAAAATGAAAGTATTCTTCGTGTTTTTTCGTATGAGGCGTTGTTTTCGAGTTATTTGCCTTTCAAAAATAAAAAATATCTGTGAAATCCCCTGAATTGGCTGAAAAATTCACAGAATAAAATTAGTTTTGCTTTGCTACGTCTAAATGTTGAAAATGGATCCCTAGCTTTTTCCAATTGGAATTTTGGTGAGCGGAGTATGAAAATGACCAATTCAGATTATTCACAATGAAAATATAAAATCGTGAAAATCTCGTAACTAATACGTAAAATTCAAAGTTGAAACTACAAAAATCCATACAACTCAGTAATGTTTTCACCAGGTTCACCATAAAACTATCATTATCACCAAATGAAGTTTCCTTAACACACTTTCATTCCAAAACTATCTCTGTCTATCGGTGGTGGTTCGGTCTCCCACATAAATCAATTCATAAAGTTCCTTTTCATTTTCGAACGACAAATTATTCTGTCTTTATTCAATCCGAATTTCAAGTATTCTCAATAACTCGCTATCATTACATATTGTAAAAAATTGATTTACTTTTCACTTCTAAGTTTATAGCAAACCCCAAATATATTAAGCATAGTAAGCACAGAAGAATGTTTTTTTAAATCTATGTTCAATTCAGAATCATAGAATTCACCTGTGTGTTCTTTGAATTCGAATATTGAAGGGCTTTTCTTCTCTATCCACTATTAGCAGTCTGCCAAGGAGTTATTATCGTCAATTTGGCGACGTTTATTTCTACGTTCACAGAAATTACATTTACTTTATTCAATTATGATAATGGAAGGTTATGTTTGGATCCGATAACTCTTGCTAAAGATGTAATATACAACGATGAGTAATAATATTTACAAACTGAAGATGAATCTCAAAGATGAGGAATCTAGATGAATTTTTCATTATCGAAAATGAAATGTAATCAGAAGAAAAATATTCAAAATTCAGAATATTGTGTTCAATGCTTTATTAACATGTATTACTTTCTCATCTATTGGAATGTAAACAGTAAGTAAACGCTTGTTGCATAATAGGACTTCTCAGAGTAAGAAGTAAACATCGAGATGCCCTTATGCGTGAACAGTACTGCACTGAAATCAACTAAGCATTATAGTGAGATGGAAAGCATTTCACTGCCGCAATGGGGTGAGGTAAACAATTTTTTTTCGTATACGCAACTGAGCTTATAGCGCCCTTTTATGCGCGTTTACATTAGTCAAGTGAGTTGATCAACTTAGTTGAATGAAAGCGAATTGAATGTGTAAACCGCCCTTTTCGTTTCACTCGATCGGCTGAATTGAACGGCTTCTCAGTAGAAGCATGCTCAACTTTGTGCAAGTCACTTGAATTCAACTGACTTGATCAACTCGCTTGACTAATGTAAACGGGCCTTCAAGCGCCCCGAGATGAATTTAGAAAAAAACGGTTTAAGCGTGTCTTAAACTGCTGTAAGTTGTAACCAAGGGGGAATACATCTTGGGGTAGGGTATTCCATAGCCTCGCAGTTCGGTAAAGGAAAGCCTTCTGATACACGATGTCCTAGCTGTAGAAAGATGCACGGCAAACTGGTGACTATTATCGGCTAGCCTTTTTTGTCGATCAATTGAGCCCCTGGTGGAATCATGGAGGCAATGGCAGCAGAACACCTTCCGTGTAGTATCTCTAAAAATGCATAAGTCCAGTGGCGGCTTGTGACAGAATAAAGTGATGAGGCACAATATGTGCAGTTTGCCGATGAAACGAAACGAAACGATCGCTGATCAAGGCTAGATAGTCCGGTCAATCCAGACCAAAAAATGAGGGTGAAGTTACATAAAATCCCAATAAGCTGAAAATCGGTAAAATTGTTCAAAACATAATAATAAATAATATATAAAAGTTACCAATCATTCCCGTGGATGGAAAAAATGTATTCAAGTTCAAAGGTCGAAAAATAAGTTTTTCGCGATTTTCAGCAAAACGGTGAGTTTCATCAAAAAAGTAATTCAGACAAAAAATGTAGATGTTAAAATTATCTTCAAAAAATGTATCAATACTTTTTTTCCTTCGAGGCACCGTTTCTGAGATAAAAAGCTTCAAATGTTCTAAAAGTTGTTACTAAGAGGCTAGCCTCAAATTTACCTTAGAATGCGCAATAGATAAACAACGAAGGGGAGGTTCATAATCTCGTCACGTCGATGTGAACAACTCGCTAAACAAGGAAGCGCGTGAGGCTAGCCTCACCGTTCACGCCTTGAAGAGGAAGTGAGATGAATGTACGAAATCGGACCTTAACCCCTGTAACCATGATACAATGAAAAGAATCTTTTTTATTCTATCATGCCCTGTAACGTGTAACGTTACGCTCCAATTTTTGTGCATTCATCGTAATGTCTGTAACGTGTAATGTCGTCTGTACCCGGCTCGAGATTGAGCTCGGATATTATGGAAGACGAGTGCAGTATCGTATAAAAAATTGAGACTGAAGAACATAATGGGATGATGAAATTGATTAATAAAATATTGGATTAATTCGCTTGATATTTGTGATTTCCGTAATTTATTTGGTGATGCACTGCCTCACCTGTCTCATAGGACAAGCCGCCACTGCATAAGTCTCCAACCTTCCTACGGTGATCGAGACTATGAAGGTTGGCAGTTAACGTTGGAATTGGATCATCTATTAGGCGCACTGCTCTTTTTTTGAACGGAGTCAAGTAGGAGTAACGAGTGCTTAGGAGCTGAATTCCAAGCATGAGAGCAATATTCCATAGCTGGACGCACTTGAGCCTTGTAGAGTAATAAAAGCTGCTGTGGGTGAACAATTTCCTCGCACGAAATAGATAGCTCATGCCAGGTTGCATTTGTATTGATATTGACCCCTAGAAGCTTAAGTCCATTAGTTGGTTCTATTGTTTTATTCTCCATTATTAGTTGGAGTGCGACTGTCGGTGCTTTTCTTGTGAGCCGAGTAGCCTGGGTCTTAGAGGCATTGAATTCAACCAGATTGTCAGAACCCCATTGTAGAATAACTTCTAGATCTTTGTTGATTGTCACAGCTTGGGTGATTCTTTGGGAACTGGATGTTGACGCTGACACAGGCTTCTTGTTTGTCGTGGACGCTATAAGAGTGCTGTCATCTGCAAAGCTTAAAATCTGATTCTTGGTTGAATTTAAAAGGTCATTAATATGCATTAGGAACAGAGTCGTAGACAAGATAGAGCCCTGAGGTACACCGGCGTTGACGGAATGAAGTGCAGACTCCGCACCATCGACCACAACACAAAGTTGTCTCTCGTGGAGGAAACTTCCGAGCCAGCTGCAAAGTCCTTCCGGGAGACCGTAAGATGGAAGCTTAGATAGTAATGCTCTGTGCCATACACGATCGAAGGCCTTGGAAATGTCTAGGGCAACTGCAATTGATTCCCCATGCTTTTCTAAAGCGTTTGTCCAAAGATGAGTGACATAGCTGAGCAAGTCACCCGTTGAACGACAGCGCCGAAAACCGTATTGATTGTCGCTACTGCAAATTAATAGCAGTCTCCATTACTTTGGACAAAATGGGTAGTAATGATATTGGACGATAATTTCGAAACATGCACTTATTCCCCTTTTTTGGTATTGGCTGAACTTTTGCGACCTCACAGACGTTTGGAAAAGTTTTCTGCTCGTAGGACAGCTTAAACAGCCGACACAACAGAGGTGCGAGCTCGGGTGCGCACTTTTTTCAGAACAATAGCTGGTATTCCATCGGGTCCTGTTGACTTTCTGCTGTTTAGCTGTTTCAGGATTCGGCAGATACTCTTTGTACGGAATTTAACTTCTGGCATCGAAGCCTGAACCTTGGGAATGTTGGGGGGTTCTTTCTGGCCTGCTTCTAGAGTAGAATTTTTGGCAAGTATAGCTGCAAAAAGGTCAGCCTTTTCATTGGAGCTAGTTGCCAGAGCACCGTCGTCTTTAAGAAGTGGTGGAAAAGTCGAATGGCAAAAATTATTGCTAATCACCTTAGCGAGTGACCAAAAGGGGCGCGAACCACTTGGGCAATCTGGAAGCTTTTTTGTTACTGTGTTGTTGAATGCTTGTTTTGCGACTCGAATAGTTAGATTGCAGTTGTTCCTATCAAGTATATACGCTGCCCTCTTCTCGTCTGTCGGGTTTGAGCACCATTCGCGGAAGGCTTTATTTTTATTGACGCAGGCTGTTATGTTAGATTTTCATCTTTACCATTCCTGAATATAATACAACATTTTCGTAATTTTGCCATAGCTATTATTACCCTTAAGCAACAATAAACTGCCACCTAAATCAGCAAAATAATTCAGTTTTTGAACGCCAAATCGAATGAAAATGTGATTACGACGCATCTTGAAACTAAACACTAACAGAAGATGTTGCCAAACTGATAGAATCGACTGTAACAGACGCTAGCCATTAGTATCAGAGTAGGGGACCGGTAGACCAATTATCCCGATACGGAATAAAGATACGACACAAGTTCGCAACGCCGGACTGTTGTTCGCGTGCATTAACAGACTCTACTTGGTTGCATCAATAAATGGGTGAAGACATCTCTAGGTTTACTTTTCACTCTGAGGACCAGATGATTATTACCAATATTTGGTATATTGGTATATTTTATACAGAGAAAAACCTCACCGTTCCTGTTTCTATGAGTGGCATAGCTAGCTTATTCTGAGAATTCATAATGGTTATAATTGGAGAAATTGGTAACGGACAAAAGTATTCTTTTGGCCTCAAGATGATTCGATCAAAAACTCACCCTGTATAAATATTACTTTTCCATGTCGCTTTTGTTTCCATTGAAGCTGAAATTTTTCAATTTCAATCAATCTTCGCTGTATCGAAGAAGCCTGTAACGCTTCTGCAATATTTTCATCAATTGCCACAAAAAACAATTATCATTTTCAGACGGGGAGGATGACTCTGATCAACGCAGCATCACAACGACACAAAATGTTTCATGAATTTTTGTAGTGTAAAAGATTCTTGGCACCTGGCCTATGACCTCTCTTCCATATCCATTTTTATAGCTCTTTGGCCGGACTGACACACGGACTTATTTTTGACATCAAAACATAAATTATATACGTCTGAATAAAACTGAAAAACGCTGTATCTTGCAAATAAAGAAACGAAAAAAGTGTTTATGGAAACCTCTGCCCTACAAACTACAGTTAACGTCTAAACCTCAGAAATCCCTATCATAGACTAACTAAACGGAGAATAGATGAGACACTAGTAAAACAAGCTTCAACGCCCTCTGTTTTTGTTGAACATTACTAATTCGTGAAAAAAGCTCAATTGAAAAAGGAATCTGTATCGTAAAGCTGCCTCAAAAAGAATTCTGTAGTGCACATTTTGAATAGGTAGGTTGGTACTCCAGAAAGATATTTTACCATTTTTACCATTTTTGTAAAATATCTTTGGTACTCCCATATACAAGAGGCAAACAGTTTTTTGAAATTCAATTTCCAAAAGGAAATCAGAAATGGATTCGTGCAAGTTATCGATGAGTGAGGAAATTTATTTTCATGAAAATAATACCTGCAACGAACTTTCATCTGATTTTCTCTTGGAATCGAGAAATGAGGATTAATAATCAAATTCTGGATAGAATAAAAATTTATTAACTGAAATAGATATCACCAATTGAAAATACAGATTCATTTCATAAATATCTAATCAATAAACTAATAATTGCATTGAAAACATTCTCAAAAACTAACAATAATGAATTCAATAATACAAAATATGAGTATTTACCTACTAAACTTATTCAATACATGAAAAACTTTTTTGAAAACTATCTTAATTCTTATAGGTAACAGAATATATATAATATATATTTCATAATTACCTTTTTGCATCTCGATTTTCACATCCAATAACACAACACTTCTTCACTCTTGCAGGCATATCGAAATTTATTATACTCTATAAATGATTGTAACAGCGCAGTTGGCTTTGGATTATGCAAACCACAGAATTCTGTGATCATGCTATGCTCTGATTGGTCAGAGATTGGTATTCTGCAATCCAAAGCCAACTGCGCTGTTACAATCATTTATGAAGACCCTGTATTTCAAAAAGAACGTGTCTAACCACTCCTTGTGTCAGTTGACAATTCAAAGGTTTTTTGATAATAATGATTTTACATAATTACTATTTTCTCGATAGGATTTCCATGAATGCAACGACATCTAACTATCAAATTGAAAATAATTTTTTCGTGTATTAGTGTCCAACTCTGATAGATGGCGCGGAATAAACGAGTGGCTCATATATTTTTTTAGTTTGTCTATGATCCCTATAATATTACAATGACGTTGTTCTATATAACGAGAAGGGTTTATCAGATCAAACTGATGATTTTTCAGATCTTTGATGCGCAAGGGTCTTGACAGAACCATTATATTGGGTATCTTCTATAGATTTGGAAGATGTATTCCTCCAAGAAATTCAAATTTGATTTGACCAAAAAAACTTATTTCAGCTTATGTCAGAGTGATATTACATGATATGATATTTTGAAAATTTCACGGAATCATTCAACCGAAATAAATCTCAAATAAAATTATTATCCATCATACACTACTCAATCACAAATAATGCATCTAGTGGAAATAAAATCCATGTTCGAGATGCATTATGAAAAAGTGTTTCCTTATTATACGGTATATGAAAATAATATTTTCTGAAATTGCATAATAACAAACATGCAGAACCTTGAATAGCGAAATCATAGTCATATCCAGCAGAACGCTATACATTCAAGGTTTGTATGCAACCTCTTGAAATCGTATAATCATTTCGCTTCAATAGTTATCGCAGTCCACAATATTTTCTTTCTCGGAAAGCAGAAAGAAAGCAGATACACATCGGTACCTACATATAAAAGTCATCAGTATTATTCTGATCAGAGTAAATATTTATTGTATTATTATTCACGTTACAGCAAATAATGTCAATACGGATCCAACAATTTTTCGTTCTCGTCAATTTTGTATCTTCAACATTCTCGAAAAATTTCAATGGAATTTAAATTATACAGGGTGAACCATCCATGATTTGTTATGCGAAATCTCGGTATTTACGGCCAATATATGAAAAAAGCTGAGATCGGTGAACTTTTGTTTCGAGGCGGACAAACTTAAACCTCAGTTTTTTTTCACCAGCATCAATCCATTGCTATGTACTCCCGTTGACAGTGCGGTGTGTAGCATATCATTCTTTCTATTCTCTCAAAAAATTGTCGTTTTCAAACACTTCGTTTTGTTTCGACCAAATTAACAAATGTAAATTGAAACATGACAACATTCTCACTAAATACATTAATTTAATCCTTAACATTTTCAAAGTAACGAAATGAATGAGTTTGGACAAATATCTCTTATCAGAATTGTAGTTGTTAGAATATATAAACACTTGCAAATACATATCTTATACAGTGTGAGCCATCCATATCCATAACTTTGCACCCCGAATTTTGAGGTTTGGGATGGAATAACAAAGAAACGCTCAGACATTAACTAAGTAAATCTTGGGCTTTCGTTTGAATTGAAATTATTGCTGTTAGGGTGTGTGTTCATTTCAACACACAAACATAAAAATACACACATGCAGGAAATTGAATTGCCTTCTAAACAAAGTGCTGCTCGGCGTCTTTTTCCTATTCAAAAATGAGATCTGTTATAGGGGTTGAGCCTAGAGGGGCAGATGCATGTATATTCTAAATATTCACGTGTAACTGACTGAATCCAGTTGTCTGATTGCAATAAGGTAATTTTGTCTTTCTCTTATCGTGGGGAGTGGCTTAATTCATGCAGTACGGTAGGCAACCGCAAGTACTTGAATCGATTATCGCTCAGGTTCCCTACCATATTGCCACTTCCAACGTTAAGTAAGATATAACACTGCACTTTTGCAATCAGACAACTGAATGCATTGTATATCGTATCTTTCCGATGTGAATTTCGAAATCTGTATATATCTTCACGGATACCACAGATAGTAGGCCTTGGTGAGAACATATTGATTACAGAAAAATATTTTCTGGTTATCTCCAGAAATATACAATGATTATTCATATCCTTGAAGATCTATCAACTAAAATTGTCACCAACCTAATCGGAATTCATTCATTCAGCAGCTGTTTCCTTGATTGTATATGCAAAGCTGAAAACATATCCTTCAATCTTCCCTCCAGAAAATTGTCGTCGGTGTTTCACCGAACAGGACTAACGAACTTTTATAGACCTATTAAGTTCTGAATAAAATAATTGTAATCCCAATGTTCGAAAAAAAATTTACATGATGTTATGAGTTATAGGAATATCTCAATCGATGCTTCTCCAAAGTGTTTGAAAGCATTGTGTTTGATAGAATTATGGAATACTCAGACAGATTTCAAATACTGCAAAGCATTTTCAGATCAGGTGACTCCACTCAAGGACGAAGCGAGGTGCGATCGGGTCCAGACCTCCCCTGGAAATTTTCGTAAGTACCTTAACACGTTAACTGCCATGTCAGTCACCGGTGCCTGACAAACTCACTCTCTGGTCAGGCCGTGTCAGCTACTGGTGACTGACAAAAACAAACACATTCCAAACGATATCTGTACGCCAGCAGGCACTTTTACAGTGTTGTTCTCTATCAGAGGTGACTGACATGGCTCCAACCAAGATATATTCTACATGGCCTGCTAATTTTTTGCCTATGGCAAAACTTATTGAATATTTTTTGTATGTTTTGGAATAAAACACAATAAAAACACAATATTATTCATAAAATGCTCTTACTGTTTATTGAATAGTCACACATAGCCAATAAAAGAAGTATTGAGTTAAAACAACATTATTGAATAAGTAGAAGGTATTGAAATTATTATTTATGTTGAAAATTAAAACATTTTAGACAGAAATTGTTCATTTGGGCATTGGAAGCCATAGACCAGAGTCACAAATAGCTATAAATTGTAACATTATATTGAAAGAGAAAAAGAAATTGAAAATGATTATTTATGCTCAAAATTGACACAGGCAAGGTCAACAGCTGTGAAACAGCTGTGCCTGAAAAAATGACTGACATGGCCCAATGACTATAAATTCAACCATTCAAGCCGCGTCAGGCACAGGAGCCTGACAGATTTTTTTGTGGGATTTTCTCAAGAAAATACAAAAAGAAAAACTTTTTGCTATATAACTAATTCATTTCAATGCATTTTGAATCATTTTGGAGAAATTTGAGTTTGAAGGATTCAGGAAAAGTGAGTTGGCAGTTAACGTGTTAAGGAGAAAAAATCCACCATCCAAGGCTTTATTTCAACACCACCAAAATATTAACAATCAACATAAAATTAAGAAGAAAATTAAATGAACATATATTTGAATACCTGAAATTTTTATATTCTACAAGAAGGAACAATAAACTACTCAACACAATAAGATAACACGAACAAGTAATGGATGTGGCCCCCAAAAAGGTGGTGAAGTTCATTGAGACTTTGCTGCCGGACTGGTAAACAGCGCGGGGATGCACAATAGATCTTAAGGTCAAGGTGCTCGCAAGGTCGGTTTTGATCTGTCGCCCCTCCTCTAATCTAACACGACGATAACAAAACGAATGGAAAATCACTTCAAACATTTAATAGATTCAAGAACTAAAAATAGAAAAAACTTAAAAGAATCAAGAAAATTTGAAATCGTCTGTTTGAACTCACATGGCTTCGACTGAGAGTTGAAAGAAGTGTAAATCCATTTTCTGATCCTTCAGATCTATAATGAGAAAAATTGGCAATGTTGGATTTTAGCTTAAAAAAGCTAAATCGTCTGGGTGCAATTCTGGAGGTAATGAAATCAACATAATATTAAGCAAGTCATTTCCGATTGAAACGGGAAAATTTCGAAGAGCTGGGAACTCTCTATAGTTGTAGACTTCGAACATATAAGAATGCATTATCAGGACAATCCGGTGGTGTACAATTCCTATGATTCCTAAAGAAATAGGTAATGATACAAATTTTTGGTCTGACGAGAGGGAATATTTTTCGGAAAGCTGGGGGGCTCTCTTCAATAGGAGGCCCTAAGCGGGAGTTTAGTGCGCTTCTAAAGGGTTTTCCAATAACAGGTGTTATTTTGAATAGCCCGCTATGTCGGTAGAGTCACGTTTGAAGTGGCATTTTTTGAAATTTGACAAGTAGAAACTACGCCAGTAATGAAAATGGAACGATACGCGCTTCAAAAACGCATTGAAATCATTAAAACTCACTATAAAAAAGGTGAAAATTTGGCAGATGTGGTTCGTAAAACTCGAACATTTTTGGGTCGTCGTGAAGCACATTGTCGGACCGCAATAAAGAAATTGGTGGAATAATTCGAGCTGTTGGGACAAGTTAGTGATGTGAAGAATAAAACCCGTGCACGTCGCTCGAGAACACTCGAGAATATTGCTGCTGTAGCCGAAATTGTTGAAGAAAACCCAGGTTTGTCCATTCCTCGTCGTTCTTTGGAATTAGGCATTCCACAAACGTCATTACACCGTATTTTGCATAAAGATTTGGGTCTTAAGACTTATAAAGATCAGTTAACACAAGAAATCAAGCCGGCCGATCATCAACAACGTCGTTTCTTTGCCGATATCCCAACGTCTATTCAATACCTCAAAGATGGAAAACCGTGAGGCTATCGAAGACATAGGGCAGCCACTTTGCGATTTGGTTTTGGAAAATTTCTTTAAAAGAATATGGTCCTGTAAGCGTGATCGTGGTGGCCATTTGCCTGATGTTATTTTCCACTAATAACGGCATAGCTTCTTCTTTATAATGAAATAAACATCCGATCATTTATATTGAAAAATGGCATTTTTCTTCGAATATCAAAATAAAACCTCTTATTGGAAAACCCTTTACCATGATCCGCCACTGGTTATGTTCCAAGATTTCAACATAAATTGCGACTGTTGTTTGAAAGATTTCCATGAATCAATCTTTATTTAATGGGGAAAGCCCGAAAGTTATTTTCCACAGTCATTTCGTAGGTACTCACCAAGGTCAACTTCATCTGTTGTAAAAATATTGTGCCAAACTAACCGGCGGGCTTTCTCTCGAATTTTTTCGATGTTTTTGCAATAATTATTGAATATGAAAAGATTATTGATATACATATCTGAAATAAAATGAATCAAATCTTCATGTTAAAATGTTCAGAGAGGCTTTAAACTTAATATAGCGGTAATTCAGTGTTTCTGTAGTGAGAAAAGTGACTTTCAGGTGAAATCTTTTTCGGATTTTGGGGGCCCATATTTTCCAATTTTGACAGATCGCCAATTGTTTTTTCACTTTTATTGTTCAGGGAGCCAATATGAATTCAATGGCACCAAAATTTGATGAATATCTGCTGAATCCCAAAATTCAAACACTTTTAATTTTTTTTCAAAATGTCCTACCAATTTTCAGAATGTGAAAAAATTCCTGGGTATAAAGGACCAAAGAAGATATTTTATGTCAAAAAATGGCGGTGGACACTTTCGAAGAACACCGAAAAACGAATGAATATAATTTTATTTTTCAGCTGAAATTCATAAAAAAATTATACGTCTATTTCTTCAATAGCAAAGAATCAAGAGAAAAAATTACCATTCGAAAATTATGGATTTCACAAGAGAAAGAAAATAAATTCGATAAATGTGTTTTTTACAGAAATCTCAAGAATGGCTAGAGATAAAAAGCTGAAAATCTGGCTGAATTATTTTCATTCGATGTCTAATCGATCCCCTCAATCATCAGAACTATATAATTAAATTTATTTTTTCCGCTCATGCATTAATATATCTGGACCATTAGTCGCTGTCTTTAATAACCTACTTGATTAAATAACGATTAATGATTAATTTTGTCATGTTTCATCTTTTGAATAATTTCTAGAATATAATACCGATCGAGCTGAGATTTTGCATTCATATACAAGAATCTCAAGTCCTATTCCTACGGAATTTTGAGGTAATATCATCATTGCTCCACCAATGTACGAGCGTTCAAAAGCACTTACTCAGGTCTTTTTTGTAATTGTAATGTTATTGTAATTGTAGGTGGAAATATGTTTAAAAAAGAAATCAAAACAAATGTTATTGAGAAAATGAATCTACAGTGTGAATGAGTAGGTATTTATCTGTTTACTTAGCCATATATTCTGAAATTTTGTGTAGTATATAAAAATAATTTTGAACTTGTCAATACACTATTACTATCTAAATGGAATTAATAAATTGTTAATATTATTAGGGTAAAACCCGGATAGATGCCTCAGTTGGATAGTTGCCCCATTTTCAAAATACCTAACTTCCGAAACACGTATCAAAAAATTAATTTTATAAGTAGCTGCTACAGTCACCCTGGACCTTAGTTTTGTAAGGGTTATTGTAAAGTGAAGCCGTTTTTCGCTAGTGTGTGCGATCATCTCAGCAGCGAACTTCACAAACATGCCAAACTCTTAAAGGGCCCACTCACTAAGAGGGAAGCGCGAAGACTTGAATGCGCGTTGTACGGGGTACAGTTAAAACAGTGTGTGTATGGCGTAAATTTGGAATGCGCAATTATCTCTGTCGGAATCATGATAGTTTTGATTTTTGGCGTGTGCATTGTTCACCGTACGTGGAAGAATGACCGTGTATGGGCAACAACAACAAGTATCTGCACGTTTCATATGTTTAGCAACACAGTGTCGGGTTCCCTATTTATACATTGGACATTTTTTCCTAAATAACAACACACGGCACTGCCATTAACATCAAACCAACACGCAAAAGTGTATGTGTGTGGGAAATATGAATGCACACGTTTGCTTTACAGCAAACGTGCAGAGACTTAACTGCGCATTCTTCCTTCCTAGTGAGTGGGCCCCATTAGAGGTAGGTATTTGCCGCTGTATAACTTTTGAAGTGGTAATAAATTCATTAATTTTATTTATTACGCCAATACAGTGTTTCATTGAGTGTACATCTGAGTACAAATAGTTTTTGTTTTCTTCTTAATTTATTAAAAAAAATCATGGGCATCTATCCCTATCGAAAAGGATAGTTGCCCTGATTTTTGAGGTATAGGTGCCCCTTAGGACATCTAAACTAAAACCATATCTTCTTAGCAGATTTTCGATTCATTGTGTTATTTTGATTTTAAACTTGATTCCTGATCATTTTTGTTGAGACTTATTATTATATAATTTATCATGAATGTGTGGAATAATACTTTATGTTAATATGAATAATGCAACTTTTCGTTTAATATATGCTTTTGAAATTCAACTAAAAATGCACAATTGTTGTTAATTCGATTCATGTTACGTACATAAAGTTGCTCTTTAAGCATAGAAAATCTCATTGTATTTTGTTGAGTTTTTGGTTAACACAGTATGAAGGGCATCTATCTCTCCCAGTATTTTCATGGTGGGGCAACCAAGGGCGTAGCTAGGAATTAATTTCGGGGGGGGTTTTGACATTTTATATTTTATATTATTTATATTATTGACTTTGTAGGTGCCGGGAATTGTGAGGGTCGTTTTCTGTAGCAAGTATTTGTTGTTTTTAAGAATTCAATAATCCTTTTCCTACTTTGGAAACAATATTCAACATAGATATTCCTGGTTAGGTTAGGTAAACATATTTTTCAAATATGTATGCTTCCGAATTTTATTTTTATTCACTCAAAAAAAACTTAAAAACAATATTTATTTCCCAAACAATACTTACAGGATGAATCAATATGAAATTAGTGTGAATGTGTGCTTTCATTGAAACTAAATAGAGTTTTTTAATGATTTACCCCAAAATAGTGCCAACATCAACAACATATGAATAGATATTAAAAATGAAACAGTGAGAAAACACAAACAATATTTTTTATGGTGAATTCCTTCAGTTAAAGTCTATCCGTCTTTTTTTTTAGCGAATTGGTCAACCACTTCATTTTCATTAATTTTCACACTATAACGAATATTCATAAGCCATAAGCGCCAACCCATTCAATCTAGTTTCGCTAGAAGAATTGCGCAGGTAATTTTCAATTCTCCTCAAGCTGGAAAAACTTAATTCTTTCTGGAGTAGCAGTAGATACTGCAATCGTAGCTAAAATTTGTAGTAGGATGTTCGGATACATAAATTCTGATTGCACTCATCTAAGCATTCTAATGCCGATTTTGGAATGGAGTTCATTGACATTTTCCATATTTCAAATTCTGCTTTAATTACGTTTTTATTTTTTTCTGGGAGTAGTGAAGAATACATCGATAATGCGTCTTCTAATTCATATTCTCTGTTAAAATTCTGGGGTAGCAAACCAGATAAGGCTGATATCAATTTTCGGTGTTTAGAAAATCTATCAGTTAATTGATGGATAGTATGTTCTAGAAATGGAATGAAACTTTAATATCATCCATATTGCTGATATGAGTTGATAATGTTAACTAGATTTTCGGATATAAGAAGTTGGTTTAAGTGCAAAATGAAAGATTATTTTCGCAACAAAAAATAACTCTGAAACATTTCGGGGGGGTTTGAACCCCCAAACCCCCCCCCTTGGCTACGCCCTTGGGGGCAACTATCCATACTTGTAGGCAACTATCCCCAAAGAAAGGGGTCTAGAAAAATCAAATTTTTGTGAAATTTGGGATTGCTACATCCGAGAAAAGTCTCAGTATTCCAAATAAAATAATGGGGCTTCCTACACTCATAGAAATTACACATATAAACTCAATATTTTCAAAAATATGAGGCAAATTCAAAAAGTGGGGCATCTATCCGGGTTTTACCCTATCTGTTGTGAGAGTAGTGTACCTGTATGTATCTCCTAAATTCAAGACAGACGCAAAAAAGTATATCCACATAATCAAGATAAGGATAAGTGTTTCATACATCTCAGTCCTTACAATTAACAAGAATTATAAAGCTTAAAATGTATCGATCCGCATTGCGTAATGGGAGAATCAACGGTCTCTCGATCCGATGAGTCACGAGATGCAGATGTCGGAATTTTCCGTCGGTTTTACCCTAATTTCGCGCCAGTGTGTTCTCGTGGCCGAAACAACTGCGGGCGGCAGGAAGTGGAATTGGAATTCGCAGTTAGCCATCGTGCGTGACTCTAGGTCTGTTGCTATGGAAAAGTTTTGGGAGTGCCAAACCTAGCGTATTCTTGCCGGTCCGCTATTGGTTCCCGCTGCACGCTAACAAGCATCGAGATCTGTTCAGGGGAGATACTCTACTGCTTTCTAACCATAATTCGCCTCTATGCAGCTGTGTCGTTTACGAGGATTTATCATAGATCTTTCATTTTTTCTTATACCGTGAAATGGGGGAAAATTCTGAATTATTTTTTACCCGATTTTGACTAATTCAAGATCATGTTGATAAATTTCACCTCGGGTCAACAAAACTGCGAACATGTTTATCAATGAAATTTCATTATTTCTATGATTGAATTTTTTTAGTCGAAATCATGGACTCGAATTCAAATCGACGCTATGTGAATTATTATTATTGTGTGTTATTATTTACACGTGCGAATTTCATTGAATTCTTAAAAACCCGTTGACATCTCGAATTACACATAGCTTTCTGAAAGTTATACATTAAAAGTTTTAATATCGTTATCCACGACTACTATATAATCTAGCATCTAGCCATTTTACTTATGTGTGCCCGGCCAAAATAATATCCATTAATCACAAGTGATTAATGATGCTTCATAGATTTAGCTTTGATATAATATTCTTTTCCGCCGATCTCAAAATAAAAGGCTATTTCAATGTGCAATCCTCATGGCAACCGTACACAAAGTATTCAGAAGCACTACCGGAAATGTCAAAACTCTACTGGAACATAGAAATAATAATTTATATTTGTCAAATGTATGTCTCGTGCAAAATATGGATTTATTTCAATCAAGTATTTATACACAATTCATATTGAGATCGGCGGAAAAATCTTATAATCAACTCGGTTATTAATCTAGCGACTAATGGTCTCGAACTATTAACGCGTTCGGTCCGCTCACGCTTTAAAATATCTTGACCATTAGTCGCTGTCTTTAATAACCTAGTTGAATTGGTATTTCTTCAGTATTCTAAAGTACTTCAACTAACTAACCAATATGGGTAGGTACACCTTGTCAATCGACTAATCGAGGGCCAAATCTACTTTTATTATATCGATTAAAGCAATTTTTATCACAAAATATACGGTGTCTTTATAAATGATTGTAGCATCGTAGTTTGCTTTGAAAATTTTTCATCTTATCGTTTCTTATGCAAAGTTGACGAATTTATAATTCCATTCACCTTATTCAATTTCTTTCGGAATAACCAGCCTGAAGCCACAGTTTCTTTTGTGTAAATTAAAGTTTACATCAGAATATAAATATTTATAACAGTCGCCAACTACGCTGTTATAATCAGTTCTCCAAAAATTTCTCATGTGTCAACATGACTTTCCACGCTTGTCATAGAAGGGTCTTGTTGCGGTCGCTAAATGTTGAAATCTTTAGGAAATATATTCAGTAGTCGTGGATAAAGTATGGTATGCTACTCGCGTATAATGGCTATTATATTATCCGCTCGTTGTATATTATATATACTATTATTCTAATCCTTGTCGTTGTGTATAAACACTAGAATAGAAATCACTGGCAAAAATGACATTTCCAAATACAAAAGAAATTTGTTATTTTTACGTAGGTGTAGTTAAGTATTTATACAACAAAATACGATTGAGTTGAATGAATGAATGTTAAATGATGAGAAGAAAGTTTTATTTTCTTCGAGTGAATGAGCATTTTCAACTCATGTGTCTTATTCGAAATTTTATTCCATATTGATGTAAATCGAATAATGAAGACTTTTCAGAAAAATATTTAATTCGAATTTAAAGCGAGATAACCTTTCGATTGATAATTGCTAGGGTACGTTGCACTTTGAAATGAATTAATTGCAAGTGCCAATGAAAATTAGGAAACTGTAAAAGTAAAAGAATATTTGATACCCACGTGTTTCGATAAATGTTGAGCGGTAACAACGAGGTTTTAGTTCCGAGTGTATTGTAGAAGAAAGAATTGAGGCAGCAGAAGCAGTATCATCATTGACATTAAAAGATGTGCGAAAGGATATGGCATTTTGTACCCACCTGGGGAAATAATAAAGAGCCAAAGTGATGTCAACGAAAAAATCATTTAGGCCTGGAAAGCTAACAAACACATATGGCAGTCAAAATATAGCTTAGCAACGTGTTTTTTTCGATTTTTATCATAAAAATTAGACGCCCTTATGATATTACTCACGAAAATCTTAATAATTGTAATTTCTACTTTGCTGAAAGACATGACTGTTTATGTCGAATTTTTCATGAAATGATTAAAAATTCACTTTAAAAAAAGCTTCAGCTGTATTTGGAAGGGAAATAATAGATTGCAGAGAGTGAATGGTCAATACTTATTTCATCCAACTAGTGAATTAAAAAAAAAGTAATTCACTCAGTAGAAAAACGCCACCTAACCCTAGTTGTTATGGGTTGAATATTGTCGTCTTGAAACGTCAAGATGAGATCAAATCACTTATCTTGATCTGTTAATAACTGTTGATACTTGAAAACATAAATTTTATGGTGAGATTTATAATTACTAGGGTCAATATTATCAGTTTCAACAACAAAAATGTGAAGATGGATGGAAGGATCGATGGATTCTAGGTATAGTCTTGAATAAATGAAATGATTCTTTTTAGTCGAATAGGGATCAAAATTAAGATTTCAATTTTTTCTGATAAAGAAAGATCAGCGAAAAACAAAAAAAAGTTTTTGCTCACTCTTGGATTAGCAGTATAAACCCAAAAAGATTCTGGTTGAATTATTATCTAATTTTTCTTCTACTTATTTTTTAACCAATCTCAAAATGTGGTCTGCGATAAGATACCAGTTTGGTTAGAATTTTTTCTTCTGAAGCAATTTCTCTGATTACTTTCGATCATTCATAGATTTCATGTTTTGCAAAATGAAAGACTAAAAACTGAATGAATTCAAGTAGGAACACCCATTTCTGAGGACTCGTTCTACTTAAACGAGTGCTATATCGTCTTGCCGAAATGTATGTAAATTACTAACTTTGAGGCGAAAATGGTGACAATCGATAGGGTTCCACTCCCGGAATAACTTCTAGAGACTTGAGATTTTCAGAGTGAGTTCGGTCCCAAATGCTTCGGTCAACCAGCCAAATCGTACAGGGTGTTACATAAAATATGGCCATTCAAAATGAAAGAAACCAATCGGAATTAAATATTGAAGCCACATCCAAGATGCTCATAATAAGCCTCATGCAAAATTTCGTAAACCAGGGGATCGATTCTTGAGAAATGTCGTGTTCGCGACTCGCCAAATGTCGACGAACTTAGCAGGGAATTTTGAAAACATGAAACATCATATTTCCATAAAAAAAATCCGATTCGAGTTAAATTTATTTTGTGAATGAAGTTTGATATACTGAATGTTTTGTGGCCATAGGTTTAACAGAACCATAGAAAATTCATTTGGAATATTGTAGAAGAAAAGAATCTATATTTCCATAACAGGATAACCGATTGAAGTGAACTTTATTTTGTGAATCAAGATTGATATATTGAAAGTTCATGCAAGATGTCAAGAGAATCGCATCATCAGAACCATGGAATTCAATTTTTTTAATTATTTATTTTTTACCTAATTAAATTTTTTGAATGATTTCCAGAATATTATTCCGATTGTGCAGAGAATCTGCATTCATATATTTGGTATCAATCTCATATATAATTTTGAGGTAATAGTCTCATTGCTCCATCGAAGAACGAGCGCTCAAAAGCTCCTGCTCAGGGCTTTTCTCAAATAGCTTCGGAATAACGATCACCAAGCTGGTGTTAGCGTAGACCGCATTTTGAGATTGGAAAAAAATTGAGTTGGGGGAAAACGAATGTGTAATTGAACCAAAATAAATTGATTCTATGACATAAAAGAAAAATCTAAATCATATCACCTAAAATGGTGGTTATGAACAAACTTTTTTGTATAGCATTTCGTAAAATTTTCACATTCTCACTATTATTTGCTCTATACAGAAGCATAGAGCAGTCATCTTTAGTCTACTTATATCAAAAGAAATTTCTAAAAATTGTTTCACTACCAAGACACTGGAAATTGACTGTTTCAATAAAAATGTTTGAGTCACTTGCGAAGAGTTAGCCTGATTCCTGTGACACCCGGTATATCCTTTGAACTTGATTCGGCAAATTACACGTGCCCCCTTTCGACGCAGTAAACAGAAAACGATAGGACAATGCGAAAATAACGAGCAAAACTCGTTTTCGTCACACAACTTCATTATAGCACGATGAAAAATGTAAAAAGGGTCGTTTTGAAATTTAAATATATTCCTATCTTTGCCATCAGCATCATCATTACGACTAACGGTGCTAGCGGAGTCGAAGGCTGTGGATGCCACCGCATACATTCAGAAGATATCAAGATTTTCTGCGGGAAACGAATCAGAAGACAGTGGCGTAGGTAAAAGTGTTTGAAATTTGAATTTGATTAACATGTTGGTCCACGACTATAGTAAGTATAGTCCACCCATTATATGTTTGTTCGGCCATAATGATACCCATTAATCATAAGTGAATAATGAGTTATTATTCACTGCTGTCAGATGCTTCATATATTTCGCTTTTAAAAGTTATTTAATCAACTAGGTTATTGAAAACAGCGACTAATGGTCGAGATATTTTAATAATTCGAGACCATTAGTCGCTAGATTAATAACCGAGTTGATTACAAGATTTTTCCGACGACCTTTATATGAATTGTGTATAAACTCTTGATTGAAACACATTCTAATCGATCTTTTTTATTGATCTGGGGTTAGGACACAACGATTTCTTCACTAGAGCAGTGTGGTAGTTTTGTGGCATTTCGCTGCTTATTAGAATTCACAGAATACTCTCTAGTGAATCATTTTTAGGTAAACAAGAATTTCTTTATAAAACGCTTATATTAATAACCACCCAAAAATTATTTGTTGAGGATATTGCAATAACTATAAGGTAATTGTCATTCTACTATAATTGTTTAATTGATAACGAAACCACTGAAGCAATGAAACTCACTTAAATTTAATATAACTATCAATATGAAACACACGATTTATTGAAGTAAAATTTTGTTTCGAAATATTCTCGGAAATCTTAATGAAATTATCGAAAGAGTGCCGCCATACATTTGATAGATTGAAGAAGTGTGTATACATCATATTCACCTAGTAGGTATGACATGTATGGGTTAGATACCATTAACGAGTTTCTAAACAACACAATCCGTTTGGTATTATATATGTTTTATTGAGCGTGCTTTTAAATTTCCAATTTTAAAGATCATTACTTGTAAACATATGATATTCTCCTATTCTGTTTTACCTAACCAACGTCCGCAAAATGAATATCTTAAGATATTCATAACTACCGAAAGTGAATTTTCATAATTTATTATAAAAGCCATCGCAAAGCAAAACTTACTCGAATTCAATATTTTTCATTGTGATGTTGACAATGGCCCAATTTAAATTTTATGTATTATATACTTACCCATTATCTGGATTTTCTAGATCATGGACTAGGCCCTATAGATATCATGTATGGTCCGTTTACGAAAGTTTGATCGCATAGTAGGCCTTTGTTTATTCATATGAAGTTGGCAGTATTTGCTGTCATAACGTCAACGTTGCCGAATGTACCCGGCCTCGTCCGACGAGCTTGCGAGTTATCAGACAACTCTATGCAATATTGACAACATTGCGAATAAATCTGACAAGAAAATAAACATCATAACCTAAAATTTTAATATACAGAGTGGAATATGTCAAATTATCATGGCCAACCGACGGCTCAAACTTTCGTGAACGGACTATGGTTAATGAAGTCTGACTTCAAGTCAAGGCTTTCTGCAGTACATAATGAACTATGAGTAAGTATAATCTAACAGGGATAACATTATACCTATGCACAGATACCTATGCACAGCTCTTGACCCGTAAAAAGTTTACAACAGAAATATAATTAGTAATTACCTAGTCATGTAAATTACACAAAATATCAACGTCATGAAACATTATCACAGAGCATTTGAATATACTTTTATGAATTTTTTAGAAAATATGGAAATATTTTTCAACTCACAAGTATCTCTTTCAAATATTTTAACTACATAATATACGTTTTTCATGAAATTTTGCGTGTTTTCCTGGCAGTCGAAACGTTTGCTCTGCTTTTGCGCAATGGAATTATAATTTTTTATTGAATCTACACTCACGAAAAAGATCAGCCCATCATCAGAAGGTCTATACTTAATAAAATAAATCATAGTGGAATTGGAATTTTTGACCCAAGACGTATAAGTATCGTTTAATGAAATGTAATTGTTTTTGACAAGATTGTAGTTAGAGGTACATTATCCATAGTATCATGTACGGAAACAGCCATGAAGAAGTTTTCTCAATGTCTACAGCATCATGGTGCACGAAGCTCGAAAAACAATAATGGCACCCTAAGCTGAGGGGTTGGCACAACCGAACCATTATTGGGGTAGGTAGAGGGTTCGGCCCCTATTATTCCATGACAGTGGGAAGATCTTGAAGATATACGAGATATAAAAGAAAATGGTGGTGCACTAGTAAATATACCCAACGAATTCGGTCCAAATAAGGATGTTGAAGTTGCTATTGAGAATATATGGTTCTCATCTATTCGTATGATTCGGTGAGGCTCAACGAGAGGGTAAAAGGAAAAAATAATATTTGGGGTCACGTCCACGTGCTTGTTCATCATATTATTCTCATATCTACTGATGTCGGTGTCATCAAACATTGCTCGAGCTCATATCTCATATACAGGGTTTCCGGAATAATATTGAGAACAATTTAGTGGAAGACAAAAACCACCTAGAGGATCACGAGAAAACGCCATTTGTAGTATCTAGGAAATATAGATTTGGATTTATAGGCTGTTTTTTAAATTTGAATGGAAATTAAAACCACTGCATCTCCTGAAATGAATCACCAATTTGTCCGAAATTATGCATGAAGATAGGCTTTCATGAGGTTCCAGAAAACTTCGATCAAATATCATTTTATTTCCAATACCTCATCTTTATAGTTCTAAAAAGTTCGCGAAATCGCCCTGTAGAATGACAATTTCAGTTCTCATTTGATGGAATACATCAGTTTATTGACGATTCAAGGATGGGATTAAAAAAATTAAAAATTTTCATGTCATTCAATAAGCTCTGAAAAATCATATCCATATCCGCTGGTATCACCAATTTGTACATCATGGTATATTAATTTCGACTTTTCGACACATGAAATTGTGAATATTATGGGTGGTTCATTTGAAAGTTCAAATTCATTAATGTATTGAATAAAACGATTTGGAATTTGGCCCAATTTGTTTTTTTGTTGTAAAGTACAATAAAAATACATATGGCTGCCATGACTGGCCGCACACTACCCTTTTCGTATGAACCAATTTTCCTGCACTTCTTCGAGTGTATGGGGTCGTATCTCGGCAATGGTATCACGATTATTGGCCTTCAAATGCTCAATATACACTTGTCTTTAACGGCGCCTCACAAAAAATAGTCCAACGGTGTCAAGTAGCGGCTTCTTGGCGACCCATTGATATTTACCATTTTGGCAAGGTGAAGGGTCATAAAATTGTTTGAATTGCATTTTATCTTACATTGTGAATGTGGAATAGATGGTCTCATTGTAATCCGAACAATTTTTTTATAATATTGCAAAGTCTTTCTTAAATATAGTACCTATCTGTCTTACTAAAATATTCTCTCTTGATCTTTCACTTTTTTCCAAATATATGGATGAGGAATAGGCTGTTGAAGTCCCAGAAAGAAAATTTCCTTCGTTAACTTGATCATCCTAAAATATCATCAGTAAAACAGATTATTTGAGTAATGTGAAATTTTACGCTTTAATGGTATGCTTACCGAAGACAAATTATTTGTACCATTATTTCTCGATCCTCTAGTAGCCCTTCAGCATCCATTGGCCATCTTCAAGGATATCCTCAAAACCTTATTCTAATATGAATTCTTTAAAAACTTGATGAAGTACTAACCAGCATTGGAAATAAGAGAGAAATGATAATGCTGGGATATTTAAATAGCCGAATTGGTAGTAAGCTCGATGGTTGGTCCGTTGGTCCCTATGCTTAGAGGTTGTCAATGAGAATGGGTTGCAATTAATAGACCTTTGCACCAACAAAGAATTAAAAATATTAAAATAACGAATGTATTTTGCAAGCATAACTTAATTCATAAATATACAGGGTTGGGATAAAGTTCGGCACCAAATTAATATCTTTAAAACGAAACAGGCGATATTTTTGAAATTTGGCAGCTGAGTGTAATGGACCAAAATGCATTTGATGAGCATATTCTCATTAATGAGATACTTCCGGTTTAACCGGAAATGACCAATTTTTTCTTTATTTAAATGGGACACCCTGTATATTTCTGCAGATTCTGAAAGAGAACTTTGTTTCGGATCTGTCCACACCAGGTTCCATGTAAAAATTATCTGTAAAAAGAAGAATTGAGACAACGGATTCTTGATGAATGTGCATTAATACATGGAGAAGTCTTGAGAAAAGTTACTCAAGAATTTGTTTATAGACTGGCATATTGTCAGGAGGTGAATGGCAAGCACTTCGAACATTTAAAATTATTTTTTTTTAATTAGGTATTTCTAATAATTTTTTTCTACTAGTAAAAGCTGTATTTCTTCTTTTTATAGATTTTCATAAAAGATACGTCATGAAAAGCAGAGAGAGAGTTATCTACTACAAAGTATTTCGTTCTATTTCTCACTATTGATACAAATAACAACGATTTATTTATTTGAATGGATTTTTTCTCAAATGTACAAAAAGACTGAATTTCTTCTTTTAACAGAGAATTTTTACATGGAACCTGGTATGGACAGATCCGAAACAAAGTGCTCTTTCAGAATCTGCAGAAATATACAGGGTATCCCATTTAAATAAAAAAAAATTGGTCATTTCCGGTTAAACCGGAAGTACCTCATTAATGCAAATATGCTCATCAGATGCATCGTGGTCCATTACACTCAGCTGCCAAATTTCAAGAATATCGCCCGTTTCGTTTTAAAGATATTAATTTGGTGCCGAACTTTATCCCAACCCTGTATATGGGAACAAAAACTAGAGGACTGAAGTCTACGAATAATAAAATAGATTTTGTGATTTCCAGTCATCAAACAATTGCATCACGTGAGGGTACAATGAGGAGCTATATATGTTTAACCGACCACTACTTGGTACGAGCAAAAGTGTCATACTATCTCATACAAATACCGTGCAACTTTTCACTTTTCAAATGAATTACGATGCACGAAGCGCATTCATTATTGAAAAGTGCAATGTGAAAAGTCAAGTGCAAAGTAAAAAGAACTTCGCAGAAAATTAAATGTTGGGATTGATGTTGTGCCACACAATTAATTTTCGCTCTTGAAATTTGTCAAAATGCAAAATGCAAAGTGAAATGTTGCAAGTATTTTGGTGCAATAGATCCCTGGTGTCACCTATTTTTCATAGTGCGTTGTGGAAATAACTACTTGTTTTTCGAAATTGTAGTGACACATTCTTATAGGTTAATAGTTGCAATTTAATTTGTCATGGAGAAATTTCCGATAAATCAATAGGAAATGATAAAAAAAAGTTAAATTTCTTGATGATGCCAGAGGAAGCGCACTTTCATTTATATGATTGAGCAAAATTATCGCAATTGGTGTAACATAAATCCGCAACATCTTCATGAACGACCTCTCCATGATGAAAAAGTCACCGTTTGGTGTAGTGTTTCAATTTTTTGGGTTATATTTTTCTAAGAGATCAACAGAAATATTACACTAAATTTCAAACGTTACGTTAACAAAAAAATCATATTTGGTTCTAACGAGGTGGGCCTACCGCACATACAGCACGAAACACTCGAAAAACGTTGCAAGAAATGTTCCCTGGTACTTAATACCAAAATTTGGTGACATATCATGGCCAGCTAATTCCTTCGATTTGAAGGCTCTTGATTTTTTTCTCTGCGTATATCTAAGGGAAAAGGTTTATTCAAGGCTCCCCAATACCATCCAAGAACAAAAAACACGTATTTTTGAAGATATAAATAATATTGGAGCTGAATTGTTGGAACGAATTATGCAAAATTAAATAGCTATTGCAAAAATGTATAGATAATCAAGGAAGCCATCTAAGGATGTATTTTTTAGAACATAAATTGCACATATTAATATTGTTATTTTTCATAACTTTATTTCAACAAAATGTTTTCTGCTCCCATAACAGATTTTTGAAATTAGGTCGTCGCTTTCAAAGACCGATCGTAGCAAAGGTGTTGGCGGTGACAGTTAGGTACGTGAAATACCCGAAGAACCAACTGGGGAGTCTCATACCGACTTTTCTATTCGACGATGCATCACTTCCAAACTGATGCAAAATCAGTAACGCAGCGTTCCTATTGGTCGATTCGGTCGAAGTGAAGTGATTTCTTCAGTTAATCAGTCAAATAGAAAAATCCCATTGATGGAAGCACAAGGTACTTATACCAAAGGTACTTGGATACTGTCGGAAAATATGTCGTTTGAAGACAGTTACAACGACATAAAAGAAAGTATTCACAAGGCAGCCCAGCCCAACAACATGCAAAGATTAGTAAACTATAGTGGACAGATAATATCGAGGAATCCGTAAAACTAAAGAAGAAGTTGTACTTCAGGTGGCTGAACACGAAGTCAATAGAGGACAAAGGGGCATATAGCAAAAAGGGAAAGACAGAACAAGATAAATCACCACAAAAATGAGATGTGGGATGAAAATGCCAGGAAATAGACGGATATATCGTCTATCAACAGGCACTGAAAAAGTTCACTTTCAGAAGAGCAATGGATATAGCACTATGAAAATTCATTAACAGAAACAAGAACACCATATATTCCAGATGAAACGTCAGTGCACATTTAGGGAGAACCAGTGAGAATAGAAGAAAGAATGGTGGAGACTCTTATTAACGAACTGAAAAATGGAGAATCACGTGGATCAGAGGGCGTTTAATCTGAATAGTGAAAATGGTACGAAAAAATGAACTACAGGATTGACGGGGAATTTCGGTGAATGTCTGAATAACCATGAGGTTCCTTGTCAATGGAAGATAGCACATCTTTATACAAAAAGGCAACAAGGCGGACTGTCAAAATTATATTCAACGCGTAAGGGTATGATAAAAATGATTTTTTTTATATAAACACATAGAAACAGCAAAAAACGAGCAATGGTCATTTACATTTTGGAGGAGGTTTCAACAACCGGAGTTAAGAGTTAACTGTAGCCCGAAGTAAAATACCGATCAGAATGTTCTTAACCAAGTATCGTATCAGGGATTTATTGAAATAAATCTTATAAAGGGTATTTCAAATTGCACGGTTTTTTCAAGAATAAATAAAACAGATGATTTTCATTCATTTTCAAAAACTTTTTATTGGTTATTGAAGTATCAGTTATAACATTTATGTACGAAAAATAATATCTGCCAAATGGCCTCCTTTTGCAGCTCTTCAGAAGTCCACTCTTTTGTTGAAATTTTCAATCACATTTTGACATAATTGAGAGTCCATATTACTGATGACACGAATGATTTCATCTTTGAATTCAGGAAACGATGGTGGATTATTCTTATACGCCTGGCTTTTAACATAATCCCAAAGAAAATAGACCAACGGTGTCAAATCACATGATTTGCTGGTTGTTCATTGATGAAATTGACAAATGAACGACGTTTCAAAAGATCTAATGGCTTTAGTTCCTGTGTTATTTAAACCTTATATGCCTTCAGTTAAATCCTTGTGTAAAATACGCCATGTTGTCAGCCCACTAAGTCTAACTTGCTGTGAACGTCGTCCACTGGACATTTCACAAATCAAATCAATATTTTCTTGTGAACAACTGCTACGAATGTATTCTCCACTTGTCTGATACTCCACCTAACCGGTCTCTAGCAATTTTTCAATAATTAGATCAATAGAGCTTTCAGATGGACCATTATGTAAACCATACAATTCGCGTAGTTTTTCAAAAAATAGTTTTTACAGAATGCTGAATTTCATAAAACAGTCCAAAAATGTACGAAGCCATTTTTATAATTGTCATTCTTCACACGTCTTAAATGTCAATATACCTAGACAAACTCAGTGCGCAATCCAGATTTTATTATTCTCAAAAAAATCCACGCAATTTGAAACACGCTTTATAACTAAACCTCGCGCAGTAATCCAGAATTGCTATTCTTTTTCCTGTGATGACTCTACCACTACATGGAAACAACTCTCTGAAAATATACAGAAAACATTTATATAGGATCATATCGAATCGTAAGTTTCAACCTGTCCACAAAAACAAAATTATACAGAACTATTTCCTCGAAATTGGATATGCTTTGCAAAATATATAAATATTTCAAAACTGTCCTTTGGGACGGCAATACATGATAGGAATGAAATTTATAATTTATAATTGATTTTTTTTATAAATGGTGCTTTTATGACTATCCTGAAATGATTACTGATTACACAACTAGCGATTTTCTAGACATGTTGAAATTTCTATTCAAGGTTTGAATAATTACTGACTCACGTTAATTCAATCGTATTATATCATACGTCATCATAGGACGAAATAAATTGAGCACCAACACTTCAATGCAACCATACATTCGAGGAATGTGAAAATATTGTGAAATTCAAACAATACGGAGCCATGAATCAAAACATCAATGCTAAAAATAGACTCTTGATTTAACTGGGTTTCGTGAACGAATTCAACGGAATAGCATGTTCGAAATAAAAATATGATGAAATTAAACAGTAGATTTTCTTTAGATACGTAGCCTCCCACATCCAAAATGGCGTAAGGACACAGTAACAAAGCCTACACAGAAGACAACAATAAATAGCTTCCGAATGCTTCGGAGGAGTTATCAATTTTATCATGATTGTAATAATATTGTTACAGATAAATATACGCATCCTGAAAATATATAGAATGATTTTGGTGTTCTGAAAATTTTTATAGACAGAAGTAAAGTTCAATTTCTCTATTTTAGACAGTGGAAAAAGAGTAATGCAAAAATAAAAGCGAACCAAGAAATTGACAAGCAAAATTTTTAAAGAGTAACAAAAATTATTCACATTAAAAGCAAATCATAATTAAACAATCAAAAATCCAAAGTATTAAAATTTTGGTTTTTAACTATATATATATTATAGATAGGTACTTATAGCTAATCTACAACCGAATTGAAATATGATTCAAGTAGTTTAGTAAGGAAAAAGATCAAGGAAAACATTGAGATTACGTATTACGTAAATATCTAAAGTTCAAACGCCAGGCGATAATCCCACAATCTCGTAACTTCCTGGAAGCCAATGACGCAAGCACTGATGAAACAGCTTGTCACGTTCTTTGTGGACTATAAATGGACTAATAGGAGAGAGAAAAAGACTGACTATTCGAGAAAAAAGTGAGTCCAGTTCACTCCCCTGTTCTCCCATTGTAATCTTGAGCAGGAAATATAAACCTTGAACAACCATATGTTTGCCGTGGTAACCTCCATTATGTTGGCACGCGTGATGTCACAAAAAATGTGTGGGTTTTGACCCAGTGTCACAAATCGCTGAAAAAATATCAATAGCCGAACCAAATAGAATACAAAATCATATCGCGATTCATAAAATCTTAAATCGTTTTTGGACACCTTATACCGAAAAACAAGATGGCCACCCAAGCAATGCGGAAGTTGCGAAATTAGGTCGGGCTTTTTTCAAGGAAAACGAGTGCGAACGGCACTAAACCAATAAGTGTAAAGGTTTGAAAGTTACGTTACCGAAAACTAGTTCTCGCGTTCTAATATTCAGCAGCGAATAGATGAAAAACTTCAAGTAGGACCTTATTCGGAAAACTGCGAAGTACGCACACCACAACTACCGCGACTGAATTAAGAAAGACGTCGTTGCGTTCTCACACAGCTCACTAACTCTCCTCGCGGTGTTGGTGGGGAGAATAGGAATACCGCTGCTAGTGAATTCCTATTGGTCAGCGTCCTCCCCACCGCCTTTTGTGACGCAATGCGCACTTCCTCCACATTATCTCTCATCACAATACTGGGGCCGAAGTTCTACAGTTCTACACTTTGTTCACAAACTTCGATCTCGGTATGCGCGGGAAATGAGGACGCGAGTGGTGGGAGAAATCAGGGGAATATCGAACAGCGGGGTTAAAGAGAGAGAAGCTTTTACGTAGACACGTGGCAGGTCACTGAACTCATTACACGTGTCTTTTACTGTAGCGTTGCGCAACGCTCGATACTAGCCAACACTGTTCGGTATCGTGCGGGGATGCCATAGTTACCAAATTTTCACCGATGGCGCTAATGAATTCATAAACTATTTTGCTATACATCTATTGGAATAAATTGATATCGTGAATCATTTTATATTTTCATTATTCGAAATTTTGTCGGTCATTATAACATATAAGTAACATCATGCCTCAAACGAAGTTTTGTAGCCAAATTTTTAGTTCAACCTATAAAATTTTTCTGTATTTATGTCGAATATGGATTGATTGCATAAAATACAGAGAGAATACAAACAGTATGTTTGGAGACCGTGAACATTCTGTGTTAATACATGAATAGTTATGTTTTGGATACTTATGAACATTTTTCAAGATAGATTTTTTTGTTACTTTTATTGTAAATCACCGAACAACAAGAACTCAAAAATTAAACATGCTTCAATTCATTACAGGAAATACCAAATATTTGCATGATTCATGCCATAAAAATAGAGCCAAATCAAAGATAGAAGAACATACAGAAACAAATGAAAAACTATATAATCAAGAGTTTTCGAGTGCCTGTGCTGAAATATGGCATCCTAAGTATATACAATAGTGATCAGAAAAACAAAAATACAGTCTCCTGGTGAAAATATAGAACAAATTCATACCATTCATCTGGGTGACGAAGTGAAAATGCAAAATATTGATAGTAGCACGATAACCTTTTCATCATCACGAAAAACACAAAAAAATTATTACACACATATGCACGCACGACATGATTAATTTCAAATCTATGAATTCGTACTGAAAAATTTTCGAACTAAAGGAGCGAGAACAAGCGACACCATAGCACTAAACATCGAGGTTGAATTAAACCGTAACGTAACTCGATTTTCGGATTCAGTTCTATGTCGGTCGGTATAAAACTGCAGAATGGAGGGGGGAGCACGGAGGGGAAATATAACCGAGCGCGACTTTTCCGCGTTATTGATCAACGTTGGGGAGCTTTCGAGTGTCCTCGTATGTTATCGGGCGGCCAAAGTGGGTCACCGGGCGTTTACACGTGCCAGGCTCTCGGCCTTGGATTACATGCTATTGCTCTTTCTCTGCTTCGCGAACGAAAACGAAGTAGGATCGGTTTGACTCCTTCACGCTGTTGTCAGCTCTTAGGAAAGTTCCGAATTTCTTGATTACTTTTATAAAGGAATATTTACTCATAAACAATAAGCCTAGTGAAATCTTATACAGTAGATACTCGATAATCCGGATCAGTTAATACTAGGATCAATCCGGATAAATAAGGATTCCGGAATTCGTGTCTAACAATTTAGTAGAGATGAAATTTAATAAACGGTTGAAACAAATATAGGCTTCTCGAAATTCTAAACCAATTATATTTTTCGAAATAATCAGATATTTTACGATATTTTTACTGTAAGAGAAAAAGAATACTTAACGATAGCTTTTTCCTGTACCTATATCTGTCAGGAGCTGAATATTAGTAATTGCCATTAATTATGGAGTAAACAAACTGCATCGAATTGATTTATGCTCTGAATGCATTCGCCAATACCATCCCCGTCTTCGAGTATCCAACAATATAGTGCTGAAAGGCCTTTTCGGTATTTCAATTTTGTTAACTTCATAGCATTTCGATCAATAGGCTGTACGGTTTGGAGATAGAAACATTTATAGACAAAGTAACATGTTTTCGCTTTATCATTGTACACTACTATACCAAAAATTGTGTTTCCTATTAGAAATTGAGTTACGACAAGTAAGAACCAAAAAACACGTATGCAACGATCGGAATTTCGGATTACTGAGTCTTGCAATCCAGATTGTACGGACATAATACAATCTTATAGTCAATCCGGACTAGTAAGATATCTGGATTATCGAGTCTCTAATGATTCGAAAAATGTAAATTCATGGATGTATATGTACCTATGTATATTTCATAGGACTTTTCGAAATCGTATTATCAATCAGGAAAGTTAAAAAAATTCAGTGAAGACTTCTCTAAATGTTATTTCGATCAGTTGGATGTCTCGACATGGACGAAAATAATAGCCTCAGATGAAAAAAAACTTCCGTGGAAAAAATTATAAATGATAAACAAGTAAAAAGGGCTAAGCCAATAAAATCTTTCTGGAAGAAAAAATCATTTTATCGAAGGTATAAACAAATGAAATGTCCAACACTTCTCAGACCTATCGATTCATTTATGCAACCTTTGAACCTTTATAGGTTGCACGCTCATAAGTTAAATAACTTCCAATGCATTTCGTTACTTGTTACTTTCAATACACATATCAACGAAGTACCAACAACTTGCTCGAGATGAACAGCCAATTTACGATAAAAAGTAGGAATAAATCTGATTTTTTAATTGAGATTCAATTCAAATTAAAAACAAGCGCTCAATACCACTGACTTTTTCGAATATTCACGTAAATGTTAATCTGATGGGTTATTTTGACTGATTTATATAGGGCGTTTCGAAATAACGTCATCAAATACCAAAGGTAAATTCTCTAGCACATTATATAAGAACATTATAAGAAAACTTTATAAAAACATATTATGTCCGAAAGGGATCCCTTCAAGTTCTAGTTTTTCGGCAATGTAAGGAAATCTAGTTAAATAAAAAAAATCCATATGTTGTGATTATATAAATTTTTCAACCTTCGAAATAGAGCGTTTCCAAATGAATCATGCTCCGTTAACGAGCTTATCTTAACTATGTATCCGTTTTCAAGATTTATTTGGACAATCTCAATTAATAATTAAACGGACGAAGCGAGGTGAAATGATTCTTTCGTTTAGATCTAGATATTTTCGAATTATTGAGAGATATCTATTCACAGTTCGCCTTAAGTTTGGTTTCAATAATTTTGTAAAAAACACTATCTAACACTAAAATTGAGCAACCAAATTCTAGCATATCTTAACAATTTCATTCGAGTTCTCTTGAATGTTGTCGAAATGGTAATAAAATATTTCTTAGATTAGGAATTATAATCACTAGCATGTGGCAACGCTGTTCTGTTCGAATGCCACCAAGCAACTTTGAATCATCATTAAATCATGTTTCAATATAGTTCTGGGACAATATTTATCGCCGTAAGAGGAAGAGGTTGAAGTTATCAACTTGATTAATCTTATTGGATTTTCCTTCCTTTATGATACTGAGTTCTCATTCCAATAAGAAACTTTTTTGTGGCCTACTTGGTTTTCAACCTATTTTCTTCATTTTTGTGATTTTATGTAAAATCTGTGAAATTCATTCAGGGTTCGAAAAACATTTTTGATGAAGGAGAGGACGTGAATTAATCTCACATATATAAAACTACTCTATCTAGATCTAGTCACATTTTTCAGTTTAGTTTTAGTAGAGTTGAAAATACGAGGAATATTCTTACAGTGAAAATGATTTTTATTGTAATATGAATGATGAATATTCGTACATGAAGGGCGTTTCGTAATATATGGATTTCAGTATGTTATAGCTCGTCCAAAAATATGGACCATGGGTATACTCCGTTCGGATATTATTGAGCACAGAAGAAGACATTGAATAAAGAATAGAATAGAAGAATATTCTTTATTCAATGGAAGAAGAGTTCTCTGATCTAAACTCGAAAGCTCGTCGGACGATACCGGGTACATTCGGCAACGTTGACTTTATTTACGTTATGACAGTAAATACTGCCAACCTCAGATAAATAAGCGAAGGACTACTTTGTGCTCAACAATATCCGAACGGACGATAGATGGGGTCTTAAGCCGGCCATAGACATCGTTATTTTCATCCGTTCGTATCGCGGCGATAAGAACCGTCCCGACAAAAGCGGCAAAACCGATGTGTGTGGCGAAAAACCGTCGGTACGTAACGTCGGTACAAATATCTGCCGATGCTTGATTTTTGGCACGACGGTCCATCGGTTGTCATGCCATACCGACTGTGTGGGGGATTTCGTCGAGAACCGGCCATTATTTGCCATTAGCGTATTATAAGTCTCGTTTCTTTCTTTCCTTTTACTCAGCACCGAAACTGCGGCCGCCACTGCTGAAAGATGTTTCTTCTTCATGACGTGCTTGTTCGCGAACGACAGCAAAATAATAATAATAATGGTCTTTATTATTGTGCATAAATGTTACACAAAATATCGCTTAAGGCGAAGTTTAGCAGAGCTATTCCTACTTGAACTATTATTACAATGTAATGACCCGGCAACTAGTTTGCCAGTTAAAAAATTATTTAATGTTTAGAAGAGATCTGAAAATGAGTGATTGAATTTATAGAAGTACCTGAAAATATCTATCTATATCTATAGGCTGAAATTCAGAATATTCAACATGTTTATAGGAACAACTGTTTATACTCAAAGCGTCTATTGAAAATATATATGAAATCTTTCACAAATCAAATGACACCATAACAATAAGACTATATATTAGGAGAGCAGCCCATCGATTTAATATATTTTTGTATTTAATTTTCTGAGAAGTAAATCCGGCCTGTGTAGATTTCAAAAGTTCGAGATGTTCTTCTCATAGTAGTCATTAGAAAACAATTCTGAGATTTCTATTATCATGAGAATTCCACTTTCTGGTTTAAATCGAATTGGCTAATCTCGATATTCCAGTGTTGTCTTGGAAGTTATCGAGTTTAGGAGTGGCCTATTGGACACCTATAAAAACCAAATGACTTCTGACGGCAACAACTCGAAAAAAACGAACAAAATTTCAAGTGAGTTTATGGTTTGAACGGGACGTCGAATTGGACATATATTAGAATGACCCAAAAGTCCTATAATTGTCTTCAAATAGGTAAATTCAAAGCATGAATGAAATTGTTTAAATCAAATCAAATTAATTTTGTAAAGAGGATTGGTTTTGTGGACCTAAATTTCTCATGAGTAGCTTCTTATTTTGAATATTCCGTAAATTATCAACAGTCCAATTCATTTATTCAAACAACAGTGAAAGTTTATTGAGCACTCCATATTCAAATCTTCAGGACCTGCAAAAAAAAAGATATATTAATTACTATTTAGTGATCAAGAAGTAAAAATACTTATTTTTATTCAAGTTTCTATCGATTACATTTTAATGAAAGCAGGCAAAATTCAAATCTTATTTTACATTTTTCGAATAATAATAATTGTTAATATTCTAACATTTCATGCCAATATGAGAAATAAATTATGAAACATCAATGTGTTATTCTAAGGAAAACCATTTAACTCTCAGTCTCTCGGTAAACCATGAATGAGTATAATGCACAGACAAAATAATCACTTGATGTGTGGTACAATAGTTCAGAATATCATTACCTTAGATTCAGATATATTTTTCTTCATAAAGTAGCTTCTTAATTTTGAAAACATTCAGTAATTATCAAACAATCCAAATCCATTCATTTCATTTCATTGTTCAATTCAAATAACCTTTTCGGACCTGCAAAAATATCAATAATTGTAACAATGAATAGGTGAGTCTTCAAACATCCACTCTCTTGTGAAATGTATGGTAGAATTGATTAGAGCAACCTTGTGTACAATGTCTACTCTATTATAATAGTATTCATTTTGAAGAGTTTCGAGCTCCTGAGCTGTACCAGTGCTTGTGCGCAGCAAATGGCAAGCCGTATTTCGAGCTTTTGAGTTACTCGGAGCACGAAACTTTTCAAAACGAAATAGGCTATATGGAACTATGTGGGAAACCCATTGATATTAAAAGTTAAAGATATGAGAAAACCTCATGATTACTGTTACTTAGATTAATCGTTAATATTCTGAACACTCACATTTCTCCAAAGGTTTCGATTTTCAACAGTGTTCTTCTATTCACCGGATGGATTCACTGCTTTCACCATCTTTATATTAATCTATCTGAAATGTAAATATCCACTTCTTGAATAGCAGCATTGATATACACTAATATGTGTTGATGTTTCATGTTCCGCCTATTATATACAAAACTCGAATAAGTTGAACCTACCTCTTATATTTCTATGCGAGGAGTTCAATGGTATATTTCGTTGGTTCCTTGCTTCACTTGAGAACTTCATCAGAACCTTGTATTTCTTTTTCTTGGGTGAAAAATGTAACTTTAAATTGGTCATTTTCTATTGATATATCTGAACCAACAATATTCTCTTCCTGAATAACAATAGTAGAAGTTAATATAATAATACATATATCACATATTTCATGTTATCATAGTACACAAATTCTAATATATAACTACCTTGTATGGTAACTTTAAGTAAAAATTGTTGATAATATGCTAGTTTATACGTTATTTCTTTCTAATTAAGATTCGTTTCACCCGATGTAACTTCACTTTTTGTTCAAATGTCAAAAACACTATAAGTACTCTATGATTTATCCAAATACGTCAAAGAAGAAAAAAAAAGAAAAGGAAAGATTTATATTTTTCCGAACAATTTATTTTTGAATATTTTGTTGTAAAAAAAAACCTTGCCCTAACAATAATGAACACAACAAAAAAAGTACATAGATCCTGTTTTATTAATATAGATGTAAAGACACATAAAAAAAGCCAACAATTTAAGTGACAGCTTTATAAATGATAGAATTAACCGAAGTGTGTGGGCAAAACAGTTTCGCGATACGACTCGGCGGTTCGAATCGCGGCGAGGAAAACGGATGGAAAATAACGATGTCTATGGTCGGCTTTAGACTAAGTATATATGGGTTGAATACTCCTTGAGTATGTTCCGCTTGTAATTAATTTTTATTCTCGAATGAAAATTCACGAATTATTATATGGCGCTACAAAAATTTTATACTGAACAAATCCTAATATTTTCGGTTTTCTATCTATCCTAGAGAGGCGATAACCTTTTTTGAAACTTCATTTGAGAGTACTAGTTGCTAATGCGGAGAAGCAGAGGAGACAAAAGACATCTCATGAATAATTGTTCCATATTTTAAATATTATTTCGATAGAGTATTAATCTTAATTTCTTCTGGGGGTTTTGACGTAATAAAATTTCTATGACATAATACCTAGTTGATCAAATAACTATTAAAAATTCGAAAATACAGGGTGTTTTCTGGGGATTCAAAGGCTGGACAATGTTTGTGAATCTGGACCTGGATATTTCAAAATATTTGTTGCTAAGTCACTTGTATAGTAAATTAGCAATAATAAAATGTGTACACACATATTTATCATGATAATTATTCCATGGGGTTCGTGAGTTATGACCATTCAAAGAAATGAGCCAAATTGATCAAAGAGCCTGTATCCTTGTAATGAAACTTGTTTGACCCATAAAATATACTATATTCGGAACAACCTAGAGGTGCTTCATTCATCTTTCCGTTTACCTCTTAAACATCCTTTATAATTTGGTTTCACTTTTCACCTTATTTGAACGATTGATTATGGAGGAGAGTATGGAATGTTAGATTCATTATAAGATTCCGTCCTTGTTTTCCTTGAATTTTCATTGAATGTTTCGATGCACTATCATGCTATTCCCACATTGGGAGGGCCTCGTTCCGATTGTGATCACGAAAGACCTTGATGTTGCAGTTTATTCCAATTTGTTCCACTTAAAACTTGTGGAAATGCCATTGAAAGTGGCAACTAATTCCAACAAAGATCCGCTAACACCATAAAAAAATTCAGAACACATTAGACATTAAGCTAATGACTTCAATTCAGTGTTATAGTAATTACAAATTATATCTCATTTTGTAACCTTGGACTATGACTTAATGCTGTATGTATTAGTGTAGAAGTTGATCTGAGTGCTGGTATTCTTGGAGACCATCCATTTCGATTTGAAAGGATTAGATACATCATTTTCATCGAAATGTATGTTTAAATATAGTTATCTATGACACATTTGCGGAAGCATTAATTTTTCTCTTAAGAATTCAAAATTTAAAAAAACTCATGGTGGAACAATTAGGCTATAACGTTAAAATTTTGTATATCACTTGAGAAATGTAAATGAATTTGATAGTAAATGTATATGAATGAAAAATCTCAGCCCAATTGGAATTATATTGTGGAAATTATTCAGAAAATTAAATATTTAAAAATTCGATAATTCAAAATAAAAAATTTTTATGGTTTTGATTACACAATCCTTCTGAAATTTGCATGATTATTCACTTCGCCAATTTACATCCTAAACTCGATTTCATTTCAATCGAAAGCTTTTTCATGGAAATATTATTCGATATTACAATTGAGTTTTCTATGGTTGTATTTACGCAATTTCACAAATTTTTGCGTACTGCTTTGAATTGAACATTTCACAGCAAAATTTCAGCCCAATTAAATAGATTCGTTAGATTTGGTTTTGTCTGAGATAGTGAAGAACACAAATTTTGAATGGCCAATTTCAATAGGGAACACGCTTTTGCTGGTTACCGAACCCGCGCATTTAAGAACTGAACCTGTATTGAAAATTTCAAGTCTCTAGGACAATCCTTGCGAGTGTTATCGTGTTAACAGACGGACGTCCTCACGGACAGAACTGACTTTGATTCGTGATTACTGATAAGTAAGTCGAACCTTATCGTCTGAGACAATTTTCGGCCCAAAATTAAAAATTTACAGACATTGTGCAATATACGATATAGCACTCGTTCAAGTCGAACGAGCGTTTAGAACGTGTGTTAGAATAAGCAACAAGTATAGTACGGGGTGTCCAGAATTGGTGATCCTTGAACTACAACTTTTAAGCATATGAGATTGAGGAAAATGACTGACACAGAGCGGTTATCTTTTTTCGAGAACTCATAATGCCAATTGCCATCAACCGCATTGCTCTATCGTCTTCTGTTTCGAGTTTTAGCCTAAATTATTGGCATATAGAAATTTCAATTTTGATCATTATCTTCGTTCCTGTTTGTGCTATAAACTTGTAAGAAAAACATTAAACAGACACTTTTTTCATAGAAATCCAGTGGCTTAATCTAATTTTTGCCGAGCAGTTTCCTTCCTGATTTATTGCATGACATTTGGATTTTTTTTAAATAGTCAACATTTTTTTCTTGTTTTCAAAATATATAACATGTCATAAATCGCTCTTAGATCAGTTAATCAGAAGTAGAATGATGACGCTAGAACTCGGACTTAATTTCGCGAGAATAGTATCATTTTTCTGTGACAATTTCTGTCTACTGACAACTTTAACTCTCGAGCAGAAGGAGTAAGGCACTCGATATTTTCAAGATAGATTTAAGACTTCAATATATAACCCCCCATTTGAAACTTTCAGCATAGGTTTGGTTCAAACCGTTTGTTCATATTCGATATTGTTACTGGAATATTATTCCAAAATTGAAAAAATCAACATGCGTCAAATCAGAGATAGGAAAAAGAAAGATACGAATATATGATACACTAATACAAAGTACCCTAGTATACGGATCTGAAACTTGGCGATTGAAAGAACAACTGAAGAGGAGATAGAAGCTACAGACAGAAATGGATGATATACGACGAGCATCCAGAATTCGAGAAGAGAGAGGGTACAGAATTTGATAATGAGGAAAAATGTGGAAATAAAAGACACAGTCACAGAATATATAGATAGGAAAACAGCCGGTATGGTATGGACATGTGCAAAGAATGGCAGAGAATAGATTACCAAAAAAAAGAGGAAGACCAAGAACGACATGGATTAGTGGGTTAAGAAAATCAATGAGTTAAAGAGGACTAAATGATGAAGACTGCAACAATGGAAGGCATTGGCAATTGGGAATCGGACAACGTCTTTAGGATGTTTTAACCCGAATGTATATATATACAAATCATAGTACCATATACTGGTTTGGAATTCACATCGGAAATATAAGATATTCAATGCATCAGACAGAGAATTTTGCCATCCAGTTAAACAATTGTATATTCCAGTGATTTACGTGCTACGTAACTGGCTGGATTCGGTTGTACCATCGCAATAATGTAGTGCTGTCTCTTTCTCAACGCTGGGAGTGGATTAATTCAAACAGTTTGGTAGAGAACCTGCAAGAACTTTCGGTTGCCTACCCTACTACTTGAATCAAGCCAATCCCAACCAAAGGGGAGAGACAACACTACATCATTGCAATCGGACAACTGGATTTAGTCAGTTACGTAGCACGTAAATTTCTCGAATATACAACTGTTCAAATGGACGGAAAAATTCTCTGCCTGGTGCATTGTATATCGTATGTTTCCGATGTGAATTTCCAAACTATATTATACTTGTGCATGTTTTCAATAATTTCCGAAACTGCTTGTGCGGTCGATTTGAAATTAATTATTTAGTGTGATTTGGTTATGTGATATGGACCAAAGATCAAAAATCGTCGTCTCCTTAATCTTTTCTATTGACTGCAAAATTTCATGGAGATCGAAGAATAAAATATCATAAAAAATTATTTATTAACATTGAAACATTCCCATGTAGAAGGCGAAATAGTGCCTAACTTAATGGAAGGGAAAGAATGAACGAATTTACTAAAATCTGAAACATTTTTATAATACCGGAGATTCACTAGTTTAAATCAGATATCAAAATATGATTACAAATCGGCCAAAATCTTATTTAGATTTCTTATCCAGATGCCATTTTTATTAACCAAAAGCTTTGTGACAATGTTCTATGACGTTTATATTGTTAACAATATCCAAATAGATTTCTATTGAGATAAATAAAAACATTTTTACACATATTCATATTGGGAGATGGAAGAACTATTTCTTTCGTGAACTCATCGTTCCTGTTCAAATCAAAGATATATGAAAACTATAAATGGGAAATTTTGCCAATTAAAACATCGACCCATAAGCATTGGCGACGCTAAGGGGGAGGCAGGAGCTCCCTTGAATTTTTACTGACCTTCCTGAAATCTGATCTATGCAGAACGAAACTGTACTAACTAATTCATTATGGCCCCCACTGAAAATCCTGGCCTCTCCTCGGCCCCCCTGGCGTCGCCACTGCCCAAAGGCCTAGTGGGTTTAGTTATGCTTTCCTGTTGCAGAGGTTCTGGGTTCGAATTTGTCTGGGTATTTAATTAATTGATTTTTTTTCATTTATTCTGCTCTGCTTTATGATGTGAAAACAGGAGCTCTATTGCTCTTATTCATACGGTTGGCCATACACCTCAGAGCAATAGTACCGCATTGTAATCAACCAAGCATTAGAGTGAGATGGAAAGTATTCCACTGCAGCACTGGGGGGAAGTAAACAATGAGTTAGCTTCTCATTTCTACAATTCCTGAATAAAATACAACATTTTCGTAATTTTGCCTTAGCTCTAATTACCAAAATACTCAGCAAAAATAAACTGCCACCAAATCAGTAAAATAATTCAGTTTATGAACGTCAAATCGAAATGAAAATGTAAATACAATCGCATCGCGAAACTAAACAATTACAAACACGATGTTGCCAAACTGACAGAATTGTCTGTAGCTGACGCAAGCCGTTAGTATCAAAGTAGGGAAGCGTAGAGCAATTATCACAATACGGAATAAAGATACGGCACGAGTTCGCAACGCCGGAATATTGTGCGCGTAAATAAACAGATTCTACGTGGCTGCATAACAAATGCGTGAAAACATCTCTAGTTTTACTTTTACTCTGAGCCATACACCGACTGTAGACGTGGTACCTTTCGAAAGGATTAACTTTACTCTAAAACTAGCTCTAACTCTCAGTGCTTCAAGTTTCATCAGCGTGTTCACTGTACGAGATCATGTTCGAAAACTACAGACTAATTTGAAATTACTAGAAACGAAAGGACATGAGCGCAAAATGGTCTAGCCCGATTGAATAAAAATGCGGAAAGAACTCAACATCACCTATACAACTCGAATGCATTATAAAAAACATCCTAATCAAATCCGGAAGACTGGTTTTCAAATTGTATGACCTTCTGCGGCCAATTATTTCAGGTAAGCGGGGAATAAAGGTATGGAAGTATGTTATTTACATTCGGAACAGCTTCATTGTTGTGAATACTCGTTAGATTGTTGATAGTATTCGAGGTTTGATATTTACGCCACATTAATTCAAATGGAACATCCAACATGAAATAATACCACGTTCCGAATATTATTATTGTTTATTGTGCTCGGCTGATTGCGGTTTCGATAAATTAAATTCTTAGATTTATTGACTCTCTGTTCATAATACGAACTTTCCATTCGCTAGTTTCATAACTATTCAAGATTCAACCGAGTAGTGTTTAACACTGCCACCTTATAGCCCATTATGCCCTCCATATCTTGAACGGTCTACATTGCTCGCTTTATAGCTCGCTGTCCAGATCCAGAATCCTGATGGATAAAAGCAAGGGCGGATTTACGGGGGGGGTTAATGGGGGTAATTACCCCCCATGAATATCGAAACCTTAGAAAAGTACGCAACGTGGTGCACATATTTTCATTTGTTGTTTTTTTTACTACTATTACTTTACTACTATTTTTCTTATTATATTATTCCTCCTAACAATTTGATTAAATTTTTTCAAGTTTTGACTGATTTATCGATCTTGAATCATTACTACCCCCCCCCCCCATGAAAAAAGCTATATCCGCCCTTGGATAAAAGAAATTTGATTGGTTTTCAAGGATGAACTATCTTCAAAACATGAGAACCTATGATCAGACAAAACGTTACAAGCTCGTTCTACTTAAACGAGTGGTATATCATTTTTCCCAAAAATCTGTTATTTTCGAATTTTAAGTCGAAAATGGTCTCAAAGGATAGGGTTCGACTCCCTGATTACGAATCCAAACTTTCGAAGGGATTGTCATTGAGACTTGAGATTTTCAGGGTGAATTCGGTTTCCAAATGGCGCGGTTAACCATTCAGATCGTACTGGTTCATCCATAAAATATGGCCATTCAAAATTTTTGTTTCTCAATATCTCATACAAACCGAAACCAATCGAAATTATATTTTGCGACCACATGCAAGATGCTCATAATAAGCTTCATGCAAAATTTCGTGAAAATAGTGTTAATAGATCCATAGAAAATTCAATTGGAATATTGAAAGGAAGAATCTTCATATTTCCATAACAAGATATCCGATTCGAGTGAAATTTATTTGTCAACGAAGATTGATATACTACATCAGAATCATCGAATTTCATTTTTTCTAATTATTGATTTTTTACATATTTAATTTTTTTAATGATTTCCATAATATAATTCCGATTCTGCTGAGATTTTGCATTGATTTACTTAGCAAGAATCTCAAGTCCTATACAAAATTTTGAAGTAATAGCATTATTCTTCCATCAATGAACGGGAGCTCAAAAGCACCTTCTCAGAGCTTTTCGTAAATTTTTGTTTTATGTGTCTGGTATAAAACCTTAAACTTACATATTCAATCTACGAAATGCAATGAACCTGAATTCAAATTGAAATGACATGCACAGAAAATGAGGGATAATGACAATTAGCCTCGAATCATATTTCGAACATTCTTAAATACAAGATACGAAGGCATATAACAATTTTCCTAAAACACACCTGGATTTTTTAAGTGACTGATTATGTATTAAGTTGTGAAAAAACGGAAGAATTTGTGTACCCAGTATTATAAACATATTTCGGGTGGTTGACCACTCAAAGTAGGAATCCTTCAATATTTAATCCGCATAATGCATGAACCTGAAACTCGAATGACCAAAATATATTATAATAGACAAAGAACATGCGCGAAAACGAAGAGAACATATTATTTCGCTGCAGTTTTTTGTGCTGTTCCCAAACATTAAGTTATATTTCGAAAATTCGAAAAAACAGTGTATTTTTATATGGTTACGAAGACATATACAATTTACGCTTGCTTATAATATAATGTGTTTCCAAATATAATGAAAAAATTCCGACAGTTCGTAACTTATCGACCATTCATTAAGCAGGAAATACATCAATATTATTTAATTATCAAAATGCATTAGACATGAAATTTAAAGTTGGAAAGAACATGCGGAATAATGAAAAGTATTTTTTATATTGTTCCCATATATTAGAGCAAGATTTACAATTTTCGTTAAACCATTTATCATGTATCATGCACCAAATATCATGAAAATATCCTGGTCATTATTTGGATCATTGAAAGAAATCAGCAAAATTGATAAAACACCCCTGTATAGTAATTAGTAAACTTCTTATGTCTTAGAATGTAGTATATTCGGGACCATTCAGAGATGCTTGCCCATCGTTGGCTTTTTTCCGTTTATCAATGAAATGCTGTATAATTTCACGTGATAGCATTCTACTATATTTCTGGGTAATGTTATTGAATCTCAATTTCCTTGTTCGAATTGCATTCAAATAATAGCTGTATATCTTAACGTATGTTCGAAAATGTAGGATTCAATTACGGAAATAATATACTGCTAGTGAAGTATTGTAATTGTGAAGGAAAATTACAAACATTCTAAGTTCCGAATTTTTTTGTGCTCAGAAGAAATTACCGTACTAAACCAATAGGTACATTTCCAGGTTATATCTCATGTCTATGACAAACTAGAGAAACTTATAGCGTTTTCTTTTGGGAAAAACTGGTGCGCACCAAAATTGCCCCAGTGCAATTTTTCGTGTTCTATTGGTACACGAAACAATGAAATGTTCATTAAAAATTGCACTCAGATCGCACTGGGGCAATTCTGGTGCGCACCAGTTTTCCCAAAAGAAAACGCTATTAGGAATTTTCTGGAACAAGAAGCAACTTCGATATCAATAATTCTTGGATGTCTTTTTATAATTTTATGATACAATGTGTCGATGAAATTGAAAAACTTTGACTTCGGCACAAATAAGTGTGATCTGACATGAACAAGCAAAATTGTGAAAGTAAACAGCAAAAAAAATTTACGAAAGCAAGTGCTTTTGAGCGCCCGTTCATTGGTGGAGCAATGATGCTATTAACTCAAATTTTATATGGGACTTGAGATTGATACTAATATATATAAATGCAAAATGTAAGCAGGATCGGAATTATATTTGGAGATTATTCCAAAAACTGAAATATGTAAAATGTTGACAATTGTACACAATCACTTAATTTCATGGTTCTGATTATGCGATTCTCTCGAAATTTGCATGAACATTCAGTATATCAGTCTCCATCAACAAGATAAATCGGATATTTGTTGAGGATAATCACATATATTCAATATTCCAATTGAATTTTCTATGGTTCTGTTAACCCTATGGCGGTATGGCCACAAAATTTCACATGATGCATACTATAAGCTTCTTGTATGTGGCCGCAAAATTTCATTTCGATTGGTTTCGTTTTGTCTGAGATATTGAGGAACAAAATTTTGAGTGGCCATATTTTATGGAGTACCCTGTACGATTTGGCTGGTTATTGAACTTAACCTCGGGATTTGGGAACAAACTCACTATGAAAATGTCAAGTCTTTAGGATAATCCCTTCGAAAGCTTTTGTGCTCACGACCGGACGGCTCCACGGACAGAAGTGAATTTGACCACGGATTCCTCATCAGAGAGTCGAACCCTACGTTTGAGATCATTTTCCGCTCAAAATTTGAAGATACAGAAATTTGAGCAAAACGATATAGCACTCGTTAAGTAAAACAAGCGCTCAAAAATTATATGTTTTATATACCTCTTTCGAAGAATCATGTCATTTCCAAACATCTGATTAGATTCTCGAATATTGATCTGGGGAAGTCTAAAACAAGTGAACCTCTGTGCTTTTTATCTACAATAATGAAATGTTTTATTTGTTCGGATAAGATTTTCCGATTTCTTCGACTCGGCCCTGTCACTGGCATCTGCTTGCTTAGCAAGGGGGTTGAGGATCATAAAATTGAAACTGCAAACTCCGTAATGTGCTGGCATTCCCCTCCGAACAGGTTTCCCCCAGAATGTATTTATCAGAAGGAATGGCAGATTCGGGTTTCACATTCTAATCCTTCGCATCCCAAATTTTATGTGTACGCAAAGGGGATACACAAAAAGGGACTCGTCGTGCTTGTGCGTTTTAAACCGAGGAAGTGGATGGAGTGCCGAAGAAATTCATACCCTCCTTCTGCGTGAATTGCGAATGAATTACAATGTACAGGATAGTCTGAATTGGATTTAATAGGTAGTCATTCATGAATCAGCATTGGATTATTATAAAACTAATGTAACGTGGTTTTCTCGGCGAAACTTACCTCGAGCGCCAGCTATTCTTTTTTCTAATAGGGAGAATAGCAAACCTACCAGGGCAGCTGCTAGTCAGAGACAGAGTTCGTCGTTATCTAAGATAGTAGCGATAACAGAGAAAATCAGAAATAGAGCAAATTTACACAGTTTATTCAGATAGCGAAAAAATAGTTATACAAAAAAATACAGTGAAATAAGACGCTATATGAAATCAATACAAAATATAAATTGGTCAGTTTTGTCTGATTGCGAGCACTTTCAAGAGAAACAAAGATTTTCCCGGTACGAGTCAGCCAGAATAGAAAGTAAGTAATTTAAACGGTTAATTCAAATATATATGATAAAATCAGGAAAACAGGAATAAAAGGGGTCAGTATAAGAGTGCACAACGGTTATACTTGTCCGATATTCTTTCAGTCCTAGAATTCACCACGTAGTCCACCACTTTGCTTGTTTCTCGTATAAACAGGTTGGGTTTGGCCAGGTGAAATTAGAGGGTTGAAAAGGATATGTCGAACTTGCTACAGCATTGGTTCGGTTATGCCCTCGGTCTGACTATGAGTTACACGCCATAAAGGACAGACTAACTACGGGCAACTAAGGAGCAGGACAAAGCAGGAAAGGTATTCGATTGAACGTACTATAGCATAGGTTTGCATCAGCCCTCCGGTCTGGACTATGAGTTACACGCCTAAAGGACAGAACTAACTACGGGCACCGGTTATACGGACAAACGTACTATAGTAGGCTAACTACGGATACCTGGACAAACTAGGAAAGGTATTGTTAAGGATCTGACGGAACAGCCATGTAGGTAGACTCAACGAGGTATAAAAATAGGACCGCAATAAATCGGCTCGGTACTTACAATTCAATTACACTAGCACTCACTGAAGCAAAAAATGTAAAGAGAATTCAGAAACTTTAGAAGCTCAAAAGAAATATGATAAGACGTTTGTAACAGCGAATAATTCGGAACTAATTAAAAAGGTAAACGTCTAAAAACAGAAAATATCTCGGAACTCTCAAGCAGAAAATAATTCGGCACACTAATTACCGATGTAGGGAAACCCGCCTTTTATAATCTTCCGGAGGGGGGTGGAAAAGGTAGGCGCAGAAAAACGTTAAAATTTGCAGGAGAGTACCTCGGTAAAAACATCTTAAAAACTGGCTTATCGTACGTATATGCAAAAAACGGCGTTATCGGCGATCGGCATTGTTCTTGCGGACGGTTCTACGATGTTTTCTGTATGAAAAACAAAATCAATCGCTAAATGTTCGGTTTTTCGATTGTTTTGAATTAATTCTGAACGGAATAAAAATTCACGAATTTAAAATGAAAACTCGGATAATTAAATGAAGACTACGGTTTTTCCTGATTGTTGTGAATTAATTCTGAACGGAATAAAAATTCCCGAATTTAAAACGAAAACTTGAATAAATATTTTAAAATGAAGATCAATTACTCAGTAGCCCAGTTATAAAATTGAACTTCATTACACTAAAATTGTTTATTTCAAAATAAATATTGAACAAATCAGAATACACAGAACCTTTAAGAAATCTACAATTTGAACTATACCTAGATTAATATTCAGAAATAAACATATATAAAAAAATTAAGAAAAGCCCTGAGCAGGAGCTTTTGAGCACTCGTTCATTGCTGGAGCAATAAAACTATCACCTCAAAATTTAATATGGGACTTGAGATTGATACCTTATATATAAATGCAGAATCCCAGCACAATCGGAATTATATTCTGGAAATTATTAAGAAAATGAAATATGTGAAAAATATAAATTAAAAAAAATAATATTCTATGGTTCTTAATGCGATCATCTTGAAATTTTGGATGAACATTCAGTATATCGATCTCTATTCACAAAATAAATTTCACTCGAATCAGATATTCTGTTATGGAAATATAAAGATGCTTGTTTCAATATTCCAATTGAATTTCTATGGATCTGTTAACACTATTGCCACAAATATTGCATTAAAATTCAGTATATCAGTTTACATTCACAAAAGAAATTTCACTCGAATCGGATATCCTGGTATGGAAATATAAGGATTCTTCTTTTCAATATTCCAATTGAATTTTCTATGGTTTTGTGTACACTATGGACACGAAAATTTTGAATAAACATTCAGTATATCGATCTCCATCCACAAAATGAATTTCATTAGAATCGAATATCTTTTTATGGAATATGAAGTTTCTTATTTCAATATTCCAATTGAATTTTCAAGGGTTTGTTTACACTATGGCCACAAAATCTTGCTTGAGTCTTGTTATGAGCATCTTGCATTTGGCCGTAACATTTCATTTTGATTGGTTTAGTTTTTTCTGAGATACTGAGGAATAAAAATTAAAATGGCCATATTTTACGGAACATCCTGTACGATTTAGCTGGTTAACGAACTTAACCGAGCTATTTGGGACCCGAAGTCATCCTGAAAATTTCATGTCTATAAGACAATTATTATGCGGACGGCCGGACGGCCACACGAACAGAATTGAATTTGACCACGAATTCGTCATTAGGTAGTCTAACCCTATCGTTTGAGACCATTTTCGGCTCGAAATTCGAAAGTTACAGACATTTGGGCAAAACGATATAGCACTCGTTTAAGTAAAACGTGCTAAATTTAAAGGAAAAATTGTTCTTTCTAGAATATTTTTTTCACCGTACAAAATTTTCATTGCATTTTGGTGAAATATGGGTATGCTTTGAAACACATTTTCCCAATTCAAATTCAAATTATTTTAAAAACATCACCAGTGTCATCCGTACAGACTTCTGTCTGCATGAATTGGTGGAAGAAATGGTACGCCAATGAAATTATTTTCATAATCACCACATCATTCACAGTGAGAATGGTTTCTTCAGTTCTTCACCTACGAAGAATACTTCCCGAGATGAAAAATAAAAGGTTATTTCATCTAAGAGAGTAACGTAAACTTTTGATTCCTTCAAAAATCGTTTAGACACGGGTCGAGGTGGCTCAGTCATATCATTTTCATTTTTTGGCAGAGGTAATCCACACAAAATTAGAGACTGTTTTACCAGGACCAATTTTCTATACAATCTATAGATTGTAATTATGGTGACTATTTGGGTAAGCCTTACTTCCTACCCGGTAGATTAAATGGAGAGTTTTAGGTATATCGTCGCTTTTCGGGTGATTCACAATTCACGGTGCTATGATCTTCATCCTTAGATGATTTTATGACATGAAGTTCCTATGAACTATGGGTCTCTGCCGCAGTTTCTGAGATTAGAGTGTTGAAATTTAGGAAAAAATTAGTTTGTTGAAAAATATTTTCGACACCCCACACGATTTTTTTGTTGCATTTTAGAAGGTTATGAGTACGCACCGAAATACAGTTTTTTTAATTCCAAATTATTTTAATTTTCACCAGTGGTATCCGTGAAGACTTCTGTCTGTCATTGGTGAGAAAATTGTTATGCAAATGCTTTTCTTTCAAATTTAAAATCCTTTTCGTAATCCCCACATAGTTTACAGTGAGAATGGTATCATTAGTTTTTTACCTGCTACGAATACTTTCTGAGATGAAAAATACAATGCTTTTCATCTGAGAGAATAACGAAATTCTTTGATTACTTCCGAAATCATCTAGACACAGATTGAGGTGGCTAAGTGCCTTCATTTTAAAAAAAAATGTCATGCATAAACCACATCGATTTTTTTTTCATAATGGGGACATCATCCAACAAAATTGGTGAACTTCCATCCGAAAAGCGACGGAATGACATTTAATCCACTGGGTAGGAAAAAAGGTCCAACCAAATAATTACCAATTATTCCAATCCATACATTTACAGAAAATTGGTCCTCGTAATGGCTTTCTCTAATATTGTGTGAATTATCCTCTGCTGAAAATAAAGGGACTGTTCTGCCTCATCTGTATCTAGGCGATTTTGGAAGTAATCAAAAAATTTCGTGATTCTCTTAGATGAAAAAACTCAAGATACCATTCTCATTGTGAATTATGTGATGATCAAGAAAATAATTAAATTTGAAAAAGAGAACATTGGTGTGCTGTACGGACCTTAGACTATATCCCGATACTTAGTCTAAGGTACGGACACCACTGGAAAAAATTGAGAATAATTTCCGATTGAAATAAATATGTTTTGATACGTAACTATAAACTTCCAGAAGGCAAACAAAAATGTTGTAGGATCGAAAGTATTCCGAAAAAACAAATTTTTTTCATTTTAACACCATATATCTCGGAAACAAGGAACTTTATGTCATAAAATCATCTAAGGATGAAAATCCCGAAATTTTGGCACCTTATTCTGAATAATCCATGCAATTCCAATTCCATTTCCGTAATTGAATTTCTACCATTTCGGACATTTCTTTCCCTTCAACTACCTGTATCTTCACGTACTTGAAAGCTGGAAATAATTCACTAATCGATAGCCTTCAACAATAACTAGATTTTCGGAGTGCAAAAAGTTGTTTTTGTGTGGGGTCATGAAAAATACGCCTATTTTCAATTATAATTTGTGCTAAAACGGTTTGTCACAGAAAAAACCTCATTAGTGAAATGGGAAATTTTATGTACTTTCATTTTGGTTTTTCATGAAGAGATGATAGTTTCCGATTAATTCTATTTCAAGCACAAATTTACTGGACTATTAATGATTTTTTAAATAACGGATTAATTCAAGAAAACTACATTTGAATAATGACCCTAACGATCCAAAATGAATAACGTTGTCATTTTAGTACTCGGAAATTCTTTCACGATTTTCGTTACATTATATGAGTAAATTGACTCACCTGAGAGAAAAACTCTGAAAACTTCCGCAGTTTTCTATGAACTCAATATCTAATCATTTGATCTTTTTTGACGTAACTGTGAAGTTTTTCCAACAGGTTGATCGCATTCTCTTTCCTTGAGCGTTGGTGTAACCGATTTTCGAGAGGACAGTGAACTTTCAAATTTGTTCCAATGATTACCTTCAACGTAGTAGGTACCTCGTCACACTTTCACCACTATCTAATTCCCCCGACCGCACTGCACGATGGGAACTAAGCACAATAATGACCGGGGTCATTGTGAAATTTGGTTGTTTCGGGTACGCTGCTGCCGGATCTGAACCGTTGAGACTTTTTTATGATGAGGTGCATTCCGATTTTCTCTTTCGATCTAGGTTTCGGAATCGATCAACGACAGCTGTGTTACGATTTTCACATATTTTATACGTTATAACTTATTCTACAGGATGGCCAGAATTGGTGATCCCGAACTTCAACTTTGTAACCCTAAGAGATAGAGAAAATGAGTGCCACATTGCGTGGTCTTTTGTCCAGAAACTTATTATATCGTCAACCGCATTGCTCTATTTTCTCTTGTTTTCGAGTTATAAGCCAAAATTGACATTTTGGCGATTTTAATTATGGTCATTATCTACGTTCCTGTTTGTGATTTGAACTTGAAACAAAAACATTATATAGAAACTTTTGATAGGAATCCAGTGGCTTAATCTAATTTTGGCTGAAAGGTTTCCTTCCTGATTTATTACATACATTTTAATTTATCTTATGGAAACAATAATTTATTCTTACATTAAAATAACCACCATTTTTTTCTCGTTTCAAAAAATATATAACATGTCATATATCGCTCATAGGGCAGTGGGGGCACTTGGGGGGGCAAGGGTTGGCCTGGGCCCCCTAAATTTGTATGCCCTATTCTTAACAAAGTTGTACCAATTCATTGATCACTACGCCTACTGAAAATTCTGGGCCCCCTTTGCCCCCCCCGCAATAGCGTCGCCACTGTCCTATGAATGATATATTTTTGAAACGAGAAAAAAACGGTGATTATTTTGATGTCATAATTAATTATTGTTTCCATAAGAAAAAATGAAAGTTCATGTTATAAATCAGCAAAAATTAGAATGAGCCACTGGATTCTTATAAAAAAAATATAATGTTTTTGTTTCAAGTTCATAGCACAAACAGGAACGGAGATAATGACCAAAATAGAAATTGCTCAAATGTCAATTTTGGCTTATAACTCGAAAACAAGAGAGGTAGATCAATGCGGAGGACGGTTTAATGACTTTCTCGAAAAAAGAACACCGCAATGTGTCATTAATTTTTCTCTAACTCTAAGGTATCACCAATTCTGGTCCTGTAAAGGGTGGTCAGTTTTGGTGATCCCTAAATTACAACTTTTTAACCTTGAGAGATTGAGAAAAATGAACAGCGCATTCCGGTCATCTTTTTTCTGGAAACTCGGTATGTCGTAAACAGCATTGCTCTATCGTCTTCTATTTCGACATTATACAGACACTTTTTGATAGGAATTAACTGGCTGACCAAAGTTGAAATTTCCCAATGTCAATTTTGGCTTATAACACGAAAACAAAAGAGGATAAAACAATACGGTTGATTGGGTTACTCTCAAAGGATTAAAAAGTTGTAGTTCAGGATCACCAATTCTGGTCACCCTGTACAAAGTGTGCCAAATTGAAAAAGTTCAAATTATAAGTTTTATTCAATTTCTGTACAAAATACGAAATTAGTTTCAATTTTATAAGCAGATTACAATCTCCTTAACCATTCGATACACAAAAAAACTAATATACATGTCAAGTTTTCTTTTTTCGAGAAAGGTGAAAAACATCACTTAGGCATATACAGGGTGCGCAAAACTCGTTGTCTTCTGAAGGAATCTTAAGAACTATAGCAGCTATAAATAAACTGATATCACAATCTCAAGCTCATTTTCCTGACCAATCAGAATATGAAAACAGATCCAGCCTATTTTTCATAGATTTTGAATTTTGAATGAAAATTGAAAAAGTATTATGAAGAATAATGAGATAGCCATGAAGTAATTGAATTTTGACATAAACTTTTAATTTGAAGTTTGAACTGTTAAAATCTTGAAATATTAATTCATTGAGAAGTTATTGAAGAAGGTAGTGGAGCATAGACATTTAATTTTCGATTCACTGGTTTCAGATTTGTTATTTCACTGAATTTGCTGGAGCTTCGTAATAAAAAAGAACACTGTTTTCAGATTAATCAATTTGTGTTTTTGCTTCAAAAAACTCAATTTCTCATCTTATAGTCATTTCTTCAGTAAAAAAATTCAATACAGGAAAAATTGAGAAGCATATGGGCATAAAAATGGAGGATTTCAAAGTTTCATTGACATCGGTAGTTAACCATAGAAGATATTAACGATTTCAAAATACTGTGACATATAAATTTTCAAGATAAGTTGGGAACAAAGGAAGAAGGAATTTGGATACATCATATTCAAGGACGAAACTTTTTTTGTGAAGAAAACGAATTTTCTATCTGTTAGGTTTGGAAGATAAAAGTGATGAGCATCGAATTTGTAACCACCCGCTATGATGAGTTCGCATAGAAACAAAATGACGTTACAATTATCAGGGTGATATAAGTTTTGTTTAACCGAGTTACATAGTTTTTAAATTGTTTATCTTTGATAACCAGGATGGTGCCACAGTGAAAAAAACAATGCTAATATTAATTGTTTGCTGTCAAAGTTCAATACAAACAGTAAATGGTTCACCTAAATGGAATTAATTCATAGCTGATAAAAACTACGTAATTTTGACAAATACAGGGTATCTGTAAACAAATGCGAGGGACTTTGGGAGACGATTCCTCGATTTTTTTTTCGAAATCCACCCCCTTCCAAGGTACAGCCTTTGGAAGGCGATGACGAGTTGACAGTTTTTAATTTTTTTACGGCTTCTTGAAAACACTGAGTCATGAAGTTGAACAAAATATGAAGCACTTAGTAAATGTTACTCAAACAAATTTTCAGATCTCATAACTTTATTATTAGGGGTTGAAAATAACAACCCCTATGATTTCCTTCAAAAATTGTTTTCGTGGAATAGATTTTCGAAAAATAAAATTCTGATATGGTTTTCCATTCAATCCTGGAGAAAGTAAGTCTCCTCCAAAATTTCGATACAGTTGATACTTTTCTAGGAAAAAATAAAAACTTACAAGCAGTTATGATCACTGTTTATTCCATTTCATCGTATAAGTATTCCATAGAATGAATATTCTAAAATATTGTAGGTCTATGACAGGAGATAAAGATGTTCTATAAATCTTTCTGAAGGTTTCATTACTAATTTTCGGGAAGAAAATTATTTCCGTAATATTTTAATTTCACGAATATAACTTTCTTTCGATTAATAACATAATTTACAAAACCAATTTTGAGCATAAACAGTATGATTGGAATATTCATTGTATGGAACATCCGATGAAATGGAATTCCCAGAAAGTATCGACCGTATCGAAATTTTCGACTTTTTTCCAGAACTGAATGGAAAACCATAAGATGATTTCATTCATCAAAATTCTATCCCACGAAAACAATTTTGAAGGAAAATCATAAGGGGTTGTTATTTATATATACAGGGTATTTCCTAAACATGCGGCAAAAATTCAGGGATTGTTCCTGGGACTATTCTAAGAATATTTTGTCCTTTGATGATTTTTGAAAAAACTCTTTGTTTCGAAGATACCGGGGAAACAAAATTTTAGATAACAACATTTTATTATAAAAAATTACATGAAAATGTAACTTAACCTACAAAAACTGTTGAAAATGACCACCTCTAGCCAGCATACAATAGCGATTCATAATAGTCAAAGATAAAATGTTAATTGCTAATACATCGCAAAACGAATTGAAATGAAAACCGTGTTTAATCTGTATTCCTTACCATCTGAACTTTAAGTCAAAAAAAACTGGCCGTTTTTAGTAATTGGAATGTTGTTAAACATATTTAAAAAATAAATTGTACCTACTAAGTAAACACAGTGCGGTACGCATATTTATCTAAACTATTATTAATTTCAAAAAATATGAAAAATGTTGTTCGCCCTGTATCTTCGAAACAAAGAGGTTTTTCAAAAATCATCAAAGGACAAACATGCTTAAAATAGTACAAGGAACAACCCCCTGAATTTTTGCCGCATGTTTAGGAAACACCCTGTATAATAATGAAGTTATGGATAAAAGAAATCTGTGAGTAACATCTACTTAATGAATCATATTATGTATAGTTTTATGACTCAGTGTTTTTTAGGACTCCTAAAAAGTTAAAAATTGTCAATCTCATTATCGTACCTATTTTCATCGAGGAATCATCTCCCAAGTTTGTTTACAGACCCCTTTTATATTGTTCACACACAAGAATTTGGACCATCAAGTGTACTATGTTTCGGAAAAGTAATTTCTTATTTTTTTGGGAAAATCTTTCTCATCAATTAACGGAAACTTGCCCTGTGATCTGTGAATGAGTTGACTAACAGCCCACCTGACCTGTACATAATACATATGTCAATTCGATAATTAAAATAGGAAACTACGTCCATTCTATTTCTAAAATTTGTCGAAGTAAATGTAGAAATATTTTATTTGACTTCAATCACATGATGCTTTTGAGGATGAAAAATAGTAATGCATATGTATATGGAAAGAATTTGAATATTGAAATGCATAGCAGTGTTGGGGATACAAATGCCCGTTTATACAAGATTTTCTGATATATTTCGTTTTGATATGAAAAAATCGGATATATCTCAAAATAAATCACTGGTTTTCTTTCGATATAAAGCTAGAATACCGCCATGGCTACAGTTGCAGTACCATATCATATTTTGTGAAATTTTCCTTGTACATTTGTACATGTTTTCGATATATTGACGAATTCCAATCTCTAAGATTGTTACACCACAAGATCTTGTTGGCCTATCGTGATCACCTTTTCAGAGAATAACACACCTAGAAAACTTTTTTTTGCGGAATATAGAAGGTCTTAAAAATGAACACCTTCCACTAACGACCGTTAAAATCATTACAATACTTTTACTGTATGTGTAGCATACATTTTGAAATTAATGAAGCCAACTTCCCTATCAGCCCAAAAACCGCACAAAGCGTTTAATGTAGTGTCAGAGATGAACATGGACTAGTTAAAAAAAAATTTTCCTTCCGATGCGGTTCAAGGACTCAATCAAAATTCGACACTTATGGTGATCGAACGTCTTGAGTTAACTAAATGTTAAAGGACTTACCGCCTTAAGAATTAATTCATAAAACGGGTCAATGCTATAGCCTAATATAAAAAATCGATGAGGAATCAAGGAAACCTGGATTCTCGACAATTCAGCAGGCTAAAACAGCAACATCCTCAATTGTTCTGGGCACTTTTTCGATTCTAATATCAATAAATTGTCCCAACAGCTTCAATTATTTCACAAGTTATACTATCATGATGATGATTATACTGGTTACTTCAAGGCTCTCTGCAGCTCTTCAAAATTTATTTAGATTGTACATGTTGAATTTTGCGCAGATTCGTTATTATGTTCTTGCGCCAACTCAGGCAAAGCAATTATGTAACCCACCACACAACTAGCAAAGGTGGAGCGCAAAAAGAATCTTTGAATCGATTTTTTGGCGCAAAAAATGTATTTGATGGTATTCCTTCTGTCACCGAGATTCAAATTATGATTTGTTAAAATTTTCGCCAGCATATACATTTATTTATCAAATATGTGATCGAAAACCGTTAATTGTTTTTTACTGAAATTAATATCTGTAATGGTGTGTTATATTAGGTACACAGAAATCTTAAAACCAAGGGCTTAAAACGTTATTTTCCTGAAATCAATTTTATTGTGACCTTTTGAAGCTTATAGGAAGATGGGTTTTTCATAAAAAAGACTAACGATGGAATTGAAGAGTCTTGTACAAAATTGAGGAAACATTGTGACTAGGACATTGAGCCCGAGTTTATAACCGAGATGGTGCGTTATAAAATATTCATTTTGAATATAAACGACGCAAGGAATGAACCGAGAAATCAAATTGATTTTTGATAATTTGGTTCAACCAACTTTATCGAACGAAATGATTACATTACAGATGTATTGAAGTTTGATGACAACAGCAGGAACGTACTTTTTCAGAACTGAAATTAATGAAAATTGCCAGAACCATTTGACGATTGAGATAATTCATCAATTTGTATGATTCCTGATAAAAGTGAAAAATGAATCATTTTCAGTTATATTTGAATTCAATTCAATATTGAGCATAAGACGAAACTGAATATGCACTATGAAATAATTTTAGGACCCTTTATATTTTATAAGGGTTGAAGTGGGACAAAGGAAGAATGGTTCAGGGGAGATACACGTGGATAGCACGATTCAATGCGGTCTTGTATTTATCTTGACCTATTTCTTGATGCGCGCGCTCTCGCCGAATTCACCCCAAATCGAAATCGGGGTCACCTGCTGCGACGATGCGATTCCATATAGGCTCTATCTCTCTCTGTTGACCCGACAGGAAGCAAAAAATCCAAAGACCCATCTAGTGCACATACTCGTACTCCTAGGTAGAACTTGATTGTTTCATTACTGCGAATTGAATTTGCGATTGTGAATTTATGAAAAAAAAAGATATTTTTTTGAAGTTGAAAAAATTACTCTCAGAAGTAAATGAATATTTAAAATTTACTGAAATGTAATCACGACAAATATCAACTATTGTTTGATTTGAAATAGATTACATAGATACTGCTGCGTCGATGTGATTCATATAGGTAAATCCGGGTTAGATGCCCAACCTAACGAAAAACTGTGATTAAAAATGCAATTATAATTTAAAATGATAAAACAGATGCTGAAAACATGAGATATTTATTTAGACACAATATTGTTTGTTCAAAAACTTAAAATTCTTATGTTCCTTCTAAAAAAAAGGTAAAAATAAAAACAACTTTTTTGGCCATCTCTCCCGAGAGTAAGGGAGAGTTGCCCCTGTAGTTTGGGTGAGCCGCCCCACTCAAGGAAAGCGCTTTATAAAAGAAGAGCAGAAACTTTCATTAGTTTTTTATCTTAATCTTAAGAAGAAGGATTAGCCAAACCTCAGATCATGAGAATTTTTTTACGGCGGTCAAGATTTACAGCCCTTAATTTTTCACGTCCACAAGTGACGCAGTTATAACCATTGTAAACGTCTCGTGGAACCACTAGTCACAACCCAAACATTTTGACCAATCTGCCTTGTTCGTTGTGATATCAATTTTCCCAGCTGATTCTGATCCTTTAGCACAACTTGTAGATGGTGAATTTTTAGGTACCTTTTTATATGAATGGGATTCCATCTTCCGAGAACGAAAAATGTTCTTCTATATTTTTTTTATTTGGGTTTCGCTTTGTCAAAGTTTCATTTTCTGATCGATTTTAGGAGAACTTGTACCAGGCTTATAACTTTCAGCTATTTTGAAGGAGTTTTTTTTGGGTGGAGTACCATTGTACCCTTTCGTACAAGGAACCAGTTCGGCGCTGACTTCATCTGAGTTTTTAAGTTGGGACATATTATCCGAAATTTTATTATTCATTCATTAGAAATATTCCCTCAATTAAACAGCAAGGGCGAGACTCATCAGATATATCATCAACATTTGCAAAATATACAAATGAATCTAGGGCGTCTATCCCGTATTATTTCAGGCCATCTATCCTTTTTTTACGGGAGAGATGCCCCAGTATATCAAAATTGACCCATGAAGAATTCCTCTACTATTTTCTAACCTACAATGAACCAATGGACCTTTCATACGAAAATGCAATAGTATTGCATTAAACGTTGAAAGATATATATTTTCCACTGTGATATGTTCACACCTAAATTAGATCATAGGAGCAAGTCACCAACAGTTCCTGTTTTCTTGAATATTTCGGGATTAAAAATATTTTGTGGTATTATTTTCTATGACTTTCGCAAACGAAGAACAAGTAAACAACGACCATGCACGTGGCGTCAACTAACGATTAGGTCCGAAGTTATGCTGATCGGGGCATCTGTACCGGTGGGGCATCTAACCCGGAATTACCTTATAGGCTCTATCTCTCTTGTGACCCGTACAGAAAGAAACAATCCAAAGACCCATTTCTAGTGCACTACTCGCACTCTAGGTAGGAACTTGATTGTTTCGTTACTGTGAATTGAATTGCGATGGTGAATTTAAAAAAATTTATTCATCCTAGCAATCGCACTGCCAACAAATAGTACATTTTTTTGAAGTAGAAAAATTTACTCACAGAAGTAAACTGATTTTTTGAAATTTACTGAAATGTGATCACGACAAATCTCAACTCTATTGTTTGATATGAAATAGATTACATAAATGCTGCAGCGTCGATGTCATTCCATATAGGTTCTATCTCTCTGTGTTGACCCGTACAGAAAGCAAAAAATCCAAAGACCCATCTAGTGACATTCCTAGGTAAGAACTTGATTGTTTCGTTACTGTGAATTGAATTTGCGATGGTGAATTATAAAAAAATTATTCATCCTAGCAATCGCACTGCCAACCAATAGTAGATAATTTTTTTGAAGTAGAAAAAATTTACTCACAGAAGAGTAAACTGATTTTTTGAAATTTACTGAAATGTGATCACGACAAAATCTCAACTATTGTTTGACATGAAATAGATTACATAAATGCTCCAGCGTCGATGTGATTTCATGTAGGCTCTATCTCTCTGTTGACCCGTGCAGAAAGTAAAAAATCCAAAGACCCATCTAGTGTAGTGTACATACTCGTACTCCCTAGGTGAAAACTTGATTGTTCATTACTGCGAATTGATTTGCGATTGTGAATTTACGAAGAAAAAATGATTCGTCTCAGCAATCGCACTGTCAGCAAATGGGACATTTTTTGAAGTGGAAAAATGTTTTATCAGAAGTAAACTGAATCTTTAAAATTCACTGAAATGATATTGTCCGCGCATATGAATGCGCAGATGTTTACACTGATAGGGAATATAATTATCGTATCACTTTTCAACATATTGAGTTTTTCCTTAAATCAGACAAGAAAATAAAGTTTAAATTGAGTGTATTATTAATTTCAAACTTACCATTGTTACAAGTTAACGATACAACAATAGTTTACGAGTTATGTATGTAATTTGTATTTTTATATTTTTCACAATAAGTTATGTGACTGCGCCCAAATTATTTATCATTGTGTTCATTGATGACATGAAGTCGAGAGTAACAAATTTCGTATAGTTCGGTCGGATAAGACAGCTCGAAATTTTGTACATATCTTTAGGGTACGTGCTGTCTGAATATCTGGGCTTGTTTGTCAATGAGTCAATTGTACCTATCCGTCAATTGTTTTTTCGAGTTATGGAGGTCGAAAATTAACAAAACTATTAGATTAGATCGGTTCGACAATGTATATATTCCCCTGCTCAATATCGATACACTCGTACAGAAACAAAATCGTAGAAGATCCTCGAATTTGAAATGAAATAATTTTTCAAAACCCTCAATTCCGGATCATCGTTGAAAAATTGACTGTACATAAAGAGATAATATTATCACGTATACAAAAATTCCACCTTTCAGCTAGTATACGCAAGAAAGAATTTGTTTTTTTCATTTGAAATCGCGTACGGCAAAGGAAACTAAATATTATTTTTATAAAGACAAAAGTTTCTTGCTATTGCCCAGCATTTTTGAATAACATGAAAAAGAGAGAGATAACAATTTTATATACAGGGTGATTCCAGAGGAGACCGTAAGATTTTAGGAGAAGTTTACACTATCAAGGCAGTTTCGAAACAAGTTTGGTTTTAGGTTGGGGGTGCTTATTGACAGTCTACAAGGTGATTTGTTCGATTTGACCTATTATTCATTTATTCACTAATTAGGCATGGCTTGATCAACCTTGATGAAATTTTCAGTGTGGAAACAATATGATTGTGTACTTTCCACTCGACTTTCCATGACTCCAACAATTTCTTGAAAATATAGGGTGAGAATTATGATAAATTCAGATCGAGTGTGCAGATTGAAAAAACACCTAGTACATTCCGTTTTCAAAATTTCGCAACCTCCTTCAGATTCTATCATAACTTTACATTACTGAAGCGTTTTCATTTTTTTTGCATACGTCCAGTTTTTCATAGAAAAAATTTTCAAAGATGAACAATATTGTAATTTCGCTTCAAGGCAGTGAGGATATTCTGAACTGGATAGTAAAGCTGTATCGTTCAATGATACGAAGCTCTTCCTAAAGTAGATTTCCAAAATCGAAGTTCACT